>MASP02000664.1:0-33542 GCA_001693025.2 Colletotrichum lindemuthianum | reverse complement strand
ACCTTATATTTAACTAAATAGTCTAGTAAGTTAAGAATTACTTTAAGAATAATAAGAATTAATAACTTTACCTCTCTAACTAGTAGAATATTACTTTTTAAAATATTATTACTAAGAATCCTAATAAAAGCAAAAAAGAGGTTTTTAAACTTCTGATCTTGAAGCTTATATATATCTAAAAAGCTTTTCCTGCTAAGATTTAGATAGATAATATTTTCTGCCTCTAGTTTATAAATGTATACTGCAGTATATTAGAGTGCTAGTTAGTTCTCTTTAGTTCTATAGCGACTTCTTAGAGTTTCTGTAACTAGTTAAGATTTACTATAAGTAATACCTTATTAATCTAAAAAGTGTAATATATATAAGATAATAGAGATAACTACTAGAAGGTAGCTAGAAACTAATTTTAGACTAACTATATATATAACTTACCTTAAGGTAACTCTTAAGACTGTAACTATACCTCTATATATATATAGCTTCACACTTTAGGTAGCTATTACCTACTTCTGATATCTATATACAGCTATGCTAATTAAAAATATTATATATGTAACAAACCTGGTTGTTAGTTTATGAGGTATACTCTTAAGGAGAGGTATATCTTATTTAATAAGTATAAGTTAACTATTAATTCTAAGGTGTATTCTATAGTAGTATACTAAGTTTTCCTTATAAGCTATAAAGATGTTAATAGCTTTAATAATAACAGCCTCAAGGCTGCACTAGAGGTTAATACTAATAAAGACGTTATTATATAGTACTAGATAGGTATTAACCTTAAGGAAGACTACTCTATAGGATCTACCTTAGAGATATTTTTTACGTTATTTTATAGTGAGAGGCCTGTTGCTCTAGATAGAGGTAAAATTATAAGAATTCTCTAAGATTAGGTAATAGTTTATATTCTTACTAAAAGTGTTACTATTAGTAGTAAACTTATAGATAGTGTTATTATTCTGGATACTTCTATATATATTTTTACGCTTGAGGGCTATTATTTAAGTATTATATTTTAAGGTATTTTATCTGATTTAGATACTACTAGCTTCTTGACTGTAGGATACTCTCAGTTGACTATATTAAAGTAGTTAGTTATTCTCTTTATTATCCTTATATCTCTATAAGGTAAATTAGTTATAATATACTTCAGAGAAGCTATTTTTATTATAATATTTAGAATAGTTAATATATTTATATTACTTAGCGTTATTATGTTTTATATAATCTTATATAATATACTCTTCCTACTCTATCTTATGGATATAGATTACTTTAGTATTATATTTAATAATATCTATAATAAGCTCCGTTAGGGTAAAAAGATTATGCCTGTTATTTAAAAATGGGGGTATCTGTGGATGCTTCTTAATAAGGAGAGAATAATTACTTCTATATACCTTATAGAGATAGAGATATGGAGACTTTACTGCTACTTTAGATATTTAGCTGTAGTATACTTCTATAATATTCTCACTAAGGTGGGATATTCAGTTAAATAGTATATTCTTAAGGCTCTTAAGAGGTATTATTATTACTGCTAAATGTGTAGTGTAGCTTCCTTATGATTTTGTTTTACTATCTAAAGTGATATTAACTTTAATTTTGAGATTATTGTTAATATTATCTATATTAATAACTGTAATATGCTTTATATTATTGATACTGTTATAGTGTTTAATGCTGCTTGATTTTTATTTAATTTATTAGTAAAGGTAATATAGGAGGTTTTTAAGGTATATTAAATTAATATATACTAAGGTCCTCCTGATTTTATTACTACTAATATAAATATAACTTTTCGATTTAAGGACTTTAGATTAGAAGTAAAAACTATAGGATTAATAGTTTATATTATGCTTATTAAGGTGTATAATAGTGTCGGTAAAATAGAGTGTTACTATATACTTCTCTACTGTATATATAAGATTTACTATATAGAGTTCCTTACTGCTACTTGAGAGGTATCTCTTTAAGTAGTATATAAGGTAATTAATAATACTGCTGGCCTGAATAACTTTATGCCTATCCTGTTTATGTTTGGAGTGTATTTATATCTTATAGAAGATTTAGCTTCCTCTCTGGATATTGTTACCTAAGTTTAAACTATACGTAAAACTATAGAAGAAGTTTGCTGTGAGTATACTAAATATACTATTAATACTGTTTTAGTAATATGTAATAGCCTTAATACCTCTCGCGTGATAATCTTTCCACTCTAGACTCTTGTATGTATATAGTGAGAGAAAAAGAGCTAGTAAGGATTATATTTTCTTGTTACTACTTATAGTGAGATTTATATTCTTAAGCTTCCTTATAGCTCTTGAGAGTTTTAATTAATAGCTATAAAATAGTATTTTAAAGGTGATAAATAAGAAATTAATAATAATATAGCTGGAGTTATAGTTTTATGAGAGTTAGTATTTGTAGCTTTATATGCTAACTTTTAGTTAGACTAAGGATTTTTAAGTAACTTAATAGTAAATAGAGATTTACAATCCTGTATAGCTGCTCTGATTTCATCTGTAACTATCTCTAAGGCTCTAAATATATAGCTAATACTTTATACTACCTCTATTATAGGAGATAATAATATCTTCCCTCCCTGAGTGGTTAGTAACCTACTGTCTTAACTTTAAATACTTCAGACTAAGCTAGTACCTCTAAGTTATATAACTTATAGATATATAGTTAGTTTGCTACCTCTAAGGTTTAAATAAGAAGTTTATTTTATAGTATACCTTATAACTAAAGAGTAATTAGATCTAGTATTCTTACTTACTTTCTGTGTAAAAAGTGTAATTATAATATCTAGCTTACTATTTAAAGAGTTAATCAAAAAAGAGGTTGAGAGTATTATTAATAATAGTATTATGAAGATTATCTAATATAATTCTATCCTCTATAAAGATTATAAATATTTTAAGTTTTATATTATTAATAAGATTAAGAATAAGGATACTAATAAGGTATATAAGAAGTTAAGATTTATAATTTAAGGTTTTAGAGACTATAGTAAGTTTGAGATTTTAATATAATTACTAATAATTTAATAAAGTAGCTAGTAATTAATTTTAGCTATAGTTTTAACTCTCTTTAAGTATAAAAATATAATAATATAGCTTCATAATATTACTTAAATTTATATTTAAGCTAAAATAGAATTTATAAAGTATATTATAGCTAATCTACTTTTGCACCTTAAAGGGTAATATCCTCTAGACTCTATAATAATTATTATTAAGCTACTTTATAATCTTACTGAAACTGGAACTTACTAGTAAGTAACTTACTTTATATATTATAAGGAGTAGTTATAAATAGAGATTTTAATATATAACTTATACTTCCTTATTTCGTACGCTTAAAATGACGCCTTTAGCTTTATTAGTATATAAACTAATAATATTCTTAGCTTCTCTAATATAATATTTTCTTACTGAGAGGATAAAAAGCTTAAAAAAGTTTTATTTAAAGTGAAGCTTAAAATTATACTTTTAGAGATTATATCTCTCGCGTTTAATAGAGGTATCTTATTACTCTATAGTAATTACTTCTACTTACGCTAAAAGTATTAAGGGTAAAAGCTAGCTTTTATCGATATACATACTGCACCTAAGGTATTTAAGAAAGCATATATTAAATAACGTGTATGCAGTATATACCTTACCTCTATATACTAACTGGAGGCTTTATTTAACCTCTTATATATAGCGTAAGAGTAATAACCTTCAAGTGATAACACCACTATATTTAATAAATAGCTTAAATAGTAAATAGAATATCTCAACTGAGGTTTTAACTTTATATTACTTAATTTCTCTAAGGCATCTCTTTATATTTTTGTTAATAGCTTTTTTACTAATAATACTAACCTCTCATCTTAATTAGGATTTATAATAATTTTAAGTTAAGAGACTATAACTAGTAATAGCTAGTTTAACTTCTATAGTAACCTTATATATTACTTATTTACTAAAAGTAAGAAAGTTACTAGAAGTATACTTACTTTAGAGATTTATATTATAGTAGCTAATATAGACTTTACCTATATTATAGCTATATTACTTAAGAAGATCCTTAACTACTAAAAGCTCCCTCAGATCCTTACTATTTGTCGGTTACGCTATGCTGTAGGGTATGCGGTAACCGTACGCGCTGCCACGTACGTGGCGGCATACCCTCCATAGCCCACTGGCCACGGGTGCCTGGCACCTGGCGCCAGCTGTAGCCTAGTGGCGTGGCAATTAGTAAGCAATTACCACGCTATAAATCTAAAGCCTTATATAGCGCTACACACTATATAACGTAATAATAATAATAACGAATACTAGAATACCAGTTTGTATCTATATAACGAGATTATATATAGTATATAATTACTCTGACGATTAAACTAATACTAATTAGTAGTTAATATAACTATTATACTACTATATTACAGATCAGTAAAGCCTACTATATTAGAAGAAGTAATTATAAAACCCTACGCCTGAGGTTTATATAAGGTGAAAGATCGTAAGACTATTACTTAGATACTTCAGATTCTCCCCACTTTAGAATCTCACTAGAAGCCTCTAAACTATATACTAACCCCTTATAGATTGCTACTATTAAGATACTAATAACTATACTTAATTTTAATATTAAAATAAAGTAACTTCCTAATAATAATTATTAAGAAACTAATAACTATAATTACTTTTATTATTTATAGAAGTATATTTAACTAATATAATAATCCTCTTTAAGTTATTATTAGATTTTTTAATATTAGAGATTTATAATATCTCTAGTTTTAACCTCTCGAGAGATTTATATAACCTCTTAAAAACTTTTCCCTTACTTCTCTCTATATAGATTTAGTAATATTAATAATCCTCCTTTATTTTATACTTTCCTCACTTTTATAATAACGTCTAAATTAACCTCTATAGGTAAGATACTTACCTCAGGTAGCTTTATATCTATAATAATAGTATTATTAGGTATTTTTATATCTATAAAACTCTATTAATATCTTAACTTAGTATTTTTCAGCTGAATCTTTAATATTAACTATAAGATTCTTATAGAGGAGGATTCTATAAAAGTCTCTACTTATTTAGTATACTAAATAGTTTTCTATATTTATATAGAACTTTATAGCTTAGAATTTTTTTAGATATTTAAAAGTAACTTTAAGGATTAGTCTATAGTAATTTAGTAGCTTACTAGTATCCTTATAACTTAATACTTTAGGAACTACTTTATAATTTATAATATTAAAGTTAATAAGGATAGTAATTAAATCTTTATAATAATATACTAACTGACTCAGTAAGAAGGATTTACTTTATAGACTCTTAATAAGATTAATAATATATTAAAATACTATATTATTCTTATAAATAACCTTAAGAAATATTCTAAGTAGGTTAATAATTTCCTTATAGAGAAGTTAAACTTTACTCTACCCCTCTGTAATATCTAACTAAAGGTTAAAAATACTATATTAGTAATATTTCCGCTATAAGTAGTTAAAGAGAGATACTTACTACTAAACTAGCTAGCTTATATATATATAGCTCCGGGTGAGAGACTTCTATTATAACTAATAGTCTTACTAGCTTCCTATTTAACTATTTTAAAGTCTCTCTAATATTAAGAGGACCACTAAGATCCCAGCTGAAACTAATCGAAATATTAAGAATATCCCCTATATATTACTACTGCTACTCTATTTAATAATATATCTACTAAATATACTATAAACTTTATAAAGTTATATAATAAGAATATAAAATATAGTGCAAGTTTCTATAATATCCTTAAGTTAAAAATCTATATTTTTTATAATTACTATTTTAAGTTTAGTATTCTATAATATATATAGGTAAGATTATTTTTAATTATATTTAAGGATAATATTTTTAAGTTTTATTTTAACTACTTAAGTAATTTAAATATTAATCTTATATTTAACTAAATAGTTTAGTAAGTTAAAAACTATTTTAAGAATAATAAGAATTAATAGTTTTACTTTTCTAACTAGTAGAATACTACTTTTTGAAATATTATTACTAAGAATCTTAATAAAAGTAAAAAAGAAGCTTTTAAGCTCCTAATTTTAAAGTTTATATATATCTAAAAAGTCTTCCCTACTAAGATCCAGATAGATAATACTTTCTACTTCTAGCTTATAAGTATATACTATAGTATACTAGAGTATTAGTTAATTTTCTTTAGTTTCGTAGTAATCTCTTAGAGTTTCTGTAACTAGTTGAGATCTGCTGTAAGTAATATTTTATTAATCTAAAAGATATAATATATATAAGATAATAGAGATAACTACTAGAAAGTAGCTAGAGATTAATTTTAGACTAATTATATATATAACTTACTTTAAGGTAACTCTCGAGACTATAGTTATATTTTTATATATATATAGTTTTATGCTCTAGGTAGCTGTTACTTACTTCTAATATCTATATATAACTATACTAATTAAAAATACTATATATATAGTAAACCTAGTTATTAGTCTATGAGGTATACTCTTAAAGAGAGATATACCTTATTTAATAGATATAAGTTAATTACTAACCTTAAAGTATATTCTGTAGTAGTATACTAAACTTTCTTTATAAGCTATAAAGATGTTAATAGCTTTAATAATAATAGCTTTAAAGTTATATTAGAGGTTAATATTAATAAAGATATTATTATGCAGTATTAGATAGATATTAACTTTAAGGAGGATTATTCTGTAGGATCTACTCTAGAGATATTTTTTATATTATTTTATAGTAAGAAGCTTATTATTCTAGATAGAGGTAAAATTATAAGAATCCTCTAAGATTAGATAATAGTCTATATCCTTACTAAAAGTGTTATTATTAGTAGTAAATTTATAGATAATATTATTACTCCTAATATTTCTATATATATTTTTACGCTTGAGGGCTACTATTTAAGTACTATATTTTAAGGTATTTTATCTAATTTAGATATTATTAGCTTCTTAACTATAAGATACTCTCAGTTTACTATATTAAAGTAGTTAGTTATCCTCTTTATTATCTTTATATCTCTATAAGGTAAATTAGTTATAATATATTTAAGAGAAGTTACTTCTATTATAATATTTGGAATAGTTAATATATTTATGCTGCTTGGTGTTATTATATTTTATATAATCCTATATAATATATTCTTTTTATTCTGTTTTATGGATATAAATTACTTTAGTATTATGTTTCATAATATCTATAATAAACTTTATTAGAGTAAAAAAATTATATTTATTATTTGAAAATAGGAGTATCTATGGATATTTCTTAATAAAGAGAGAATAATTATCTCTATATACCTTATAGAGATAGAGATATAGAGACTCTACTGTTATTTTAGATATTTAGCTATAGTATATCTCTATAATATCCTCACTAAGGTGGGATACTTAGTTGAATAGTATACTCTTGAGGTTCTTAAGAGGTATTATTATTACTGCTAAATATATAGTATAGCTTCCTTGCGATTTTATTTTACTATCTAAAGTAATATTAATTTTAACTTTAAGATTATTGTTGATATTATCTATATTAATAACTGTAATATACTTTATATTATTAATACTACTATAGTATTTAATACTACTTAATTTCTATCTAACTTATTAGCGAAGGTAATATAGGAGGCTTTTAAGGTATATTAGATTAATATATATTAAGGTCTTCCTAACTATATTACTACTGATATAAGTATAACTTTCTAATTTAAAAACTTTAGATTAGAGGTGAAGACTATAGGATTGATAGTTTATATTATATCTATTAAGGTGTATAATAGTATTAGTAAAGTTAAGTGTTACTATATGTTTTTCTGCTGTATATATGAGATTTACTGTATAGAGCTTCCTACTACTACTTAAGAGGTATCCTTTTAGGTAGTATATAAGGTAATTAATAACACTGCTAGCCTAAATAGCTTTATATTTATACTATTTATCTTTGGAGTATACTTATGTTTTATAGAAGATTTAATTTCCTCTCTAGATATTACTATCTAGGCCTGAGCTATATATAAGGTTATAGAGGAGGTTTACTGTAAATATACTAAATATACTATTAATATTACTTTAGTAATATGTAATAGTTTTAATACCTCTTGTATAATAACTTTTCTGCTTCAGACTCTTATATATATATAGCGAGAGAAAAAAGGCTAGTAAAAGCTATATCCTCTCATTACTACCTATAGTGAGACTTACGTTCTTAAGCTACTTTATAGTCCTTAAGAGTTTTAATTAATAATTATAAAATAGTATTTCAAAGGTAATAAATAAGAAATTAATAATAGTGTAGTTAGAATTATAGTTTTATGAGAGTTAGTATTTATAGCTTTATATACTAACTTTTAGTTAGGCTAAAGATCTCTAAGTAACCTAATAGTAAATAGAAACTTATAATCCTATATAGCTATTCTAATTTCGTCTGTAATTATCCTTAAAACTTTAAATATATAGTTAATACTTTATATTATCTCTATTACAGAAGATAATAATATCCTCCCTCTCTAAGTAGTTAGTAACTTACTACCTTAATTTTAAATATTTCAGACTAAGCTAATGCTTCTAAGTTATATAATATGTAGGTATATAGTTAGTTTACTACTTCTAAGGTTTAAATAAGAAGCTTATTTTATAGTATATTTTATAACTAAGAAGTAATTAGATTTAATATTCTTGCTTACCCTCTATGTAAAAAGTGTAATTATAATGTCTAGCTTACTGTTTAAAGAGTTAATTAAAAAGGAGGTTAAGAATATTATTAATAATAGTATTATGAAGATTATCTAATATAATCCTATCCTCTATAAAAACTATAAATATTTTAAGTTTTATATTATTAATAAAATTAAGAATAAGGATACTAATAAGGTATATAAGAAATTAAAACTTATAATCTAAGGTTTTAGAGACTGTAGTAAATTTAAGATTTTAACGTAATTACTAATAATCTAATAGAGTAGTTAGTAATTAATTTTAGCTGTAATTTTAATTCTCCTTAAATATAAAAATATAATAATATAACTTTATAATATTACTTAAGCTTACACTTAAGCTAAAATAGAGCTTATAAAGTATATTATAGCTAATCTATCCTTATACTTTAAAAGGCAGTATCCTCCAGACTTTATAATAATTATTATTAAGTTACTTTATAGTCTCACTAAAGCTGGAACCTACTAGTAGGTAACTTACTCTATATACTATAAGAAGTAGTTATAAATAGAGATTTTAATATATAACTTATACCTCCTTATCTCACACACTTAAAATAATACTTTCAGTTTTATTAGTATATAAACTGATGATACTCTCAGCCTCTCTGATATAGTATTTTCTTACTAAGAGGATAAGGAGCTTAAAAAAGTTTTATTTAAGGTGAAGTTTAAAATTATATTTTTAGAGACTATACTCTTTATATTTAATAGAGGTATCTTATTACTTTATAGTGATTATCTCTATTTACGCTAAAAATACTAAAGGTAAAAGCTAGTTTTTATTAATATATATACTATACCTGAGGTATTCAAGGAAGTATATATTAAATAATATATATATAGTATATACCTTACTTCTATATACTAACTAGAGGTTCTATTTAACTTCTTGTGTGTAGTATAAAAGTAATAATTCTTAAGTGATAATATTACTATACTTAATAAATAGCTTAAGTGGTAAATAGAGTATCTTAACTGAAGCTTTAACTTTATATTACTTAACCTCTCTAAAATATATTTTTACGTTTTTATTAATAGCTTTTTTACTAATAATACTAACTTCTTATCTTAACTGGGATTTATAATAATTCTAAGCTAAGAGACTATAACTAATAATAGTTAGTTTAACCTCTATAGTAATTTTATATATTATTTATCTACTAAAAGTAAGAAAATTACTAAAAGTATACTTACTTTAGAGATCTATACTATAGTAGCTAGTATGGATTTTACTTATATTATAGCTATATTACTTAAGAAGATTCTTAACTACTAAAAGTTTCCTCAGATCCTAATTATTATATATACTAATTTATACTTACTTTATAAGTATCTTATAAAGCTTAATATTACTAAAGAGAAGTATCTAATAATTAATATTATAATATTAAGATAGTTATATAAATGCTATAAATTTTATAAGGTATAGTAGATTAATAGAGATAATAATATTACTGATATTTTTATAAAGGATATTCTAAACTGTATCCTTAAGAGATTTATTAATTTAAACTATATAACTATTTAAATAGAGGGATAGGTAACTTAAGTGGAGTAGATAAATAGATATTTAGATATTATTTAGGTAAAGAGTATAGATCGTAAAAGATACTATTTTTCGTGTAAATAGATAGATACTAAAGTATATAACAAAAAGAAAAGTTATTAATGTTAGTTACACTATACTATAGGGTATATGGTAACTATACGCACTGCCACATATATAGCAGTATACCCTCTATAGCTTACTAGCTACAGGTGCCTAGCATTTAGTGCCAGCCGTAGCCTAGCGGCATAGTAATTAGTAAGTAATTACTATGCTGTAGATCTAGAGCCTTATATGACGCCGCATGCTATGTAACGTAATAATAACAACAACAAATACCAGAATACCAGTTTACATCCATACGACGAAATTACATATAGCGTGCGATTACCCTAACGATTAAACTAATACTATTATATATACTAACTTATACTTACTTTATAAGTATCTTATAAAACTTAGTATTACTAAAGAGAAATATCTAATAATTAATATTATAATATTAAGATAGTTATATAAATACTATAAGTTCTATAAGATATAGTAGATTAATAGAGATAATAATATTACTAATATTTTCACGAAGGGCACTCTAAACTATATCCTCGAGAGATTTATTAATTTAAACTATATAACTATTTAAATAGAGAGATAAGTAACTTAAGCGAAGTAAATAAATAGATATTCAGACATTATTTAGATAAAGAGTATAGATTACAAAAAGTATTATTTTTCATATAAATAGATAGATACTAGAGTATATAATAAAAAGAAAAATTACTAGTGTCAGTTACACTATACTATAGGGTATATAGTAACTATATATACTACTATATATATAGCAGCATACTTTCTATAGCCTACTAGCTACAGATACCTAGCACTCAGCGCCAGCTGTAGCTTAGCAGCATAGTAATTAGTAAGTAATTATTACGCTATAGATCTAGAGCCTTATATAACGCTGTATGCTATATAACATAATAATAACAATAACGAATACCAGAACACCAGCTTACATCCATACGACGAGATCACGTACGGCATGCGATTACCCTAACGATTAAACCAACAATTATAAAACTCTTAATTATTATATATAATTAAAAAGTAAAATCTAATATATATTCTATATAACTAAATATAGCTATATATACTATATAAGACTCTATTTTAACTAGTTTAAGTGGGGTAAGACTTATAGAGATACCACAAGTGCCTAAGGCTTGAACAGTGCAAACTCTGACGCTCGAACGCGTTATTTCTAACAAGAATAACAACACAATTACTTCGACAACTTCCACACGCTCTATTAGCCACCCAAGGCTATGCATACCTCAAAGCTATAAATAGCAGCAGAATGCAGCTAAGTCGTTAGTCCCGACGCCTACCTGAAATTCTGGGGACCTACACTACGGAATGCTCGAGAACTTCAACGTCAATAACGCACGCAAAGCTCGGAAAACATCCGAGATAAAACACAGAAGGGCCGAGTATAACGAAACACGTTGAAACTATTTACAATAACACTAAGTGTTAGTTTAATCGTCAGGGTAATCGCACGCCGTACGTAATCTCGTCATATAGGTGCAAACTGGTGTTCTGGTATTCGTTATTATTATTATTATTATATTATGTAGTATGTAGCGCCTTGTAAGGCTCTAGATCTATAATATAGTAATTACTTACTAATTGCCATACTGCTAGATTACAGCTGGCGCCAGATACTAGGTATCCGTAGCTAGTAAGCTATAGAGAGTATACTGCTATATATATAGTAGCGTGTATAGTTACTATATACCCTATAGTATAGCGTAACTAACACTAGTAACTTTTCTTTTTATTATATATTCTAATATCTATCTATTTATATAAAAAATAGTACCTTTTACGATCTACACCCTTTACCTAAATAACGTCTGAATACCTATTTATCTACTCCACTTAAGTTACCTATCCCTCTATTTAAATAATTATATAATTCAAATTAATAAATCTCTTAAGAGTGTAGTTTAGAGTGCCTTTCATGAAAGTATTAGTGATATTATTATCTCCATTAATCTACTATACCTTATAGAGCTTACAGTATTTATATAACTATCTTAATATTATAATATTAATTATTAGACACTTCTCTTTAGTAATACTAAGTTTTATAAGATACTTATAAAGTAAGTATAAGTTAGTATATATAATAGTTAGAATCTGAGGAAGCTTTTAGTAGTTAAGAATCTTCTTAAGTAATATAACTATAGTATAAGTAAAGTCTATATTAGCTACTATAATATAAATCTCTAAGGTAAGTATACTCTTAATAATTTTCTTACTTTTAGTAGATAAGTAGTATATAAAGTTACTATAAAGGTTAAACTAGTTATTACTAGTTATAATCTCTTAGCTTAAAATTATTATAAATTCTAGTTAAAATAAGAAGTTAGTATTATTAGTAAAAAAACTATTAATAAAACCATAAAAATATACTTTAGAGAGGTTAAGTAATATAAAGTTGAGACTTCAGTCAAGATACTCTATTTACTATTTAAACTATTTATTAAATATAGTAATATTATTACTTAAGGATTATTACTTTTACGTTACGTGCGAGAGGTTAAATAGAGCCTCTAGTTAGTATATAGAGGTAAGGTATATATTATATGCACGTTATTTAATATATACTTTCTTAAATACCTTAGGTATAGTGTGTATGTTAATAAGAGCTAGCTTTTACCTTTAATGCTTTTAGCGTAAGTAGAGGTAATCACTATAAAGTAATAAAATACCTCTATTAAACGTAAGGAATATAGTCTCTAAGAATATAATTTTAAACTTTACTTTAAATAAGGCTTTTTCAAGCTTCTTATCCTCCTAGTGAGAGAATACTATATTAGAGAGGCTAAAAATATTATTAGTTTATATACTAATAAAGCTGAAGGCATCATTTTAAGCATACAAGACAAAGAAGTATAGGTTATATATTAAAATCTCTATTTATAACTACTCCTTATAGTATATAGAGTAAATTACCTACTAGTAAGTTCCAGCCTCAGTGAGGCTATAAAGTAGCTTAATAATAATTATTATAAAGTCTGGAGGATACTGCCTTTTAAGGTGTGAAAATAAATTAGCTATAATATACCTTATAAACTTTATTTTAGCTTAAGTGTAAGCTTAAGTAATATTACGAAACTATGTTATTATATTTTTATACTTAAAGAAAGTTAAAGTTACAGTTAAAATTAATTACTAGCTACTTTATTAGATTATTAGTAATTATATTAAAATCTCAAACTTGCTACAGTCTCTAAAACTTTAGATTATAAGTCTTAATTTCTTATATACCTTATTAGTATTCTTATTTTTAATCTTATTAATAATATAAGACTTAAAGTGTTTATAGCTTTTATAAAGAATAGGATTATATTAGATAATCTTTATAATATTATTATTAATAATACTTTTAACCTCTTTTTTAATTAACTCTTTAAAAAGTAAGCTAGGTATTATAATTATACTTTTTACGTAGAGAGTAAGTAAGAATGCCAGATTTAACTACTTCTTAACTATAAAGTATACTATAAAATAAGCTTTTTAGTTAAACTCTAGAGGTAGTAAACTAACTATATACCTGTAGATTATATAACTTAGAGGTACCAGCTTAGTCTGAAATATTTAAGGTTAAGGTAGTAGGTTACTAACTACTTAGAGAGGGAGGATATTATTATCTCTTGTGATAGAGGTAGTATAAGGTATTAGCTGTATATTTAGAACCTTAGGGATAGTTGCAGATGAAATTAGAGTAACTATATAGAATTATAAGCTTCTGTTTACTATTAGGTTACTTAGAGATCTTTAGCCTAACTGAGAGTTAGTATATAAAGCTATAAATACTAGCTCTCGTGAAGCTATAATTCTAGCTACATTATTATTAATCTCTTATTTATTACTTTTAAAATACTATTTTATAGCTATTAATTAAAACTCTTAAAAGCTATAAGGAAGCTTAAGAATGTAAGTCTCACTGTAGGTAGTGACGAGAGAATATAACTCTTACCAGTCCTTTTTCTCTTACTATATATATATAAAAGTCTAAAGTAGAAAAGTTATTACGTAAGAAGTATTGAGGCTGTTGTATGTTACTAAAGTGGTATTAATAGTATATTTAGTATACTTATAGCAGACCTCTTCTATAGTCTTACATATAGCTTAAGCTTAAGTAACAACATCCAGAGAGGAAGCTAAATCTTCCATAAAGTATAGATATACTCTAAATATAAGCAGGGTAGGCATAAAGCTATTTAAACTAATAGTGTTATTAATTACTTTATATACTACTTAAAGAAATACTTTTCAAGTAATAATAGGAAGCTCTATATAGTAAATCTTATATATATAGTAGAAGAATATATAGTAATATTCTACTTTATTAATACTATTATATACCTCAATAAATATAATATAAACTATTAATCCTATAGTTTTTACTTCTAATCTAAAGTCTTCAGATTAAAAAGTTATATTTATATTAATAGTAAGAAAATTGAGAGAACTTTAGTATATATTAATCTAATACACCTTAAAAGCTTCCTATATTACTTTTACTGATAAGTTAGGTAAAAATCGAGCGGTATTAAATGCTGTAGTAGTGTTAACAATATAAAGTATATTATAGTTATTAATATAAATAATATTAATAATAATCTTAAAGTTAAAGTCAATATTACTTTAGATAGTAAAATGAAATCGCGAGGAAGCTATACTACACATTTAGCAGTAGTAGCAGTACCTCTTAAGAGCCTCGAGAGTATACTATTTAACTAAGTATCCCACCTTAGTAAGAATATTATAGAGATATACTACAGCTAAGTATCTAAAATAGCAGTAAAGTCTCTATATCTCTATCTCTATAAAATATATAGAAGTAATTATTCTCTCCTTATTAAGAAGTATTTATAGATACTCCTATTTTCAAATAATAAGTATAATCTTTTTACTCTAGCAGAGCTTATTACAGATATTATTAAATATAATACTGAGGCAATCTATATCTATAAAGTAGAGTAGGAAGAGTATATTATATAGAATTATATAAAATATAATAATACTAAGCAGTATAAATATATTAACTATTCTAAGTGTTATAATAAAAGTAGCTCCTCTAAAATATATTATAACTAATTTACCTTATAGAAGTATAAAAATAATAGAGAGGATAACTAACTATTTTAATATAATAAACTAAGAGTATTCCACAGTTAAGAAGCTAATAGCACTTAAATCAGGCAAAATACCTTGAAATATAGTACTTAAGTAGTAGCCCTTAAATATAAAAATATATATAGAAATATTAGGAGTAATAATACTATCTATAAGTTTACTACTAGTAGTAATACTTTTAGTGAGAGTATAAATTATTATTTAATCTTAAAGAATTCTTATAATTTTACCTCTATCTAGAGTAATAAGCTTCTTACTATAAAATAGTATAAAAAATATCTCTAGAGTAGATTCTGTAAAGTAACCTTCCTTAAGGTTAATATCTATTTAGTATTATATAATAATATCTCTATTAGTATTAACCTCTAGTAAAACTTTAAGACTATTATCATTAAAACTATTAATATCTTTATAGTTTATAAGGAAAACTTAGTATACTACTATAGAATACACCTTAAAGTTAGTAGTTAACTTATACTTATTAAATAAGATATACCTCTCCTTAAGAATATACCTTATAGACTAACAACCAAGTTTACTACATATATAGCATTTTTAATTAGTATAGCTGTATGTAAATATTAGAGGTAAGTAATAACTACTTAGAGCGTGAGGCTATATATATATAGAAGTATAATTATAGTCTCAAGAATTACCTTAAGGTAAGTTATATATGTAATTAGTCTAAAATTAATTTTTAGCTACCTTCTAGTAGTTATCTCTATTATCTTATATATATTATACTTTTTAGATTAATAAGATATTACTTACAGTAGATCTTAACTAATTATAAAGACTCTAGGAGGTTACTATAAGGCTAAAGAAAGCTAATTAATATTCTAGTATACTATAGTATATATTTATAAGTTAGAGGTAGAGGATATTATCTATCTAGATCTTAGTAGGGAAAGTTTTTTAAATATATATAAACTTTAAGATCAGAAGCTTAAAAACCTCCTTTTTACTTTTATCAGGATTCTCAGTAATAACACTTTAAAAAGTAGTATTCTACTAGTTAGAAAGGTAAAACTATTAATTCTTATTATTTTTAAAGTAGTTCTTAATCTACTAGACTATTTAATTAAATATAAGGTTAATATTTAAATTACTTAAGTAATTAAAGTAAAACTTAAGAATATTATCCTTAAATATAATTAAAAATAATTTTACCTATATATATTATAAAATACTAAGCTTAAAATAGTAATTACAGAAGATATAGATCTTCAACTTAAGGATATTATAGAAGCTTCCACTATATTTCATACTCTTATTATATAACTTTATAAAGTCTGTAGTATATTTAGCAGATATATTATTAAATAGGATAATAGTAGTAGTATATAGGAGGTATTCTTAATATCTAGATTAATCTTAGCTAGGATCTTAATAGTCCTCTTAATATTAGAGAGGCTTTAAGATAATTAAATAGGAAGTTAGTAAAACTATTAATTACAGTAGAAATCTCTCACCTAAAGTTATATATATATAAGCTAGCTAGTTTAGTAATAAGTATCTCTCTTTAACTACTTATAGTAGGAATATTACTAATATAGTATTTTTAACTTTTAGTTAGATATTACAGAGAGATAGAATAAAATTTAACTTCTCTATAAAGAGATTATTAACCTATTTAGGATACTTCTTAAAATTACTTATAAAGATAATATAGTATTTTAGTATATTATTAATCTTATTAAGAATCTATAAAATAAACTTCTCTTACTAAGTTAGCTAGTATATTACTATAAAGATTTAATTACTATCCTTATTAATTTTAATATTATAAGCTATAAAGTAGTCTCTGAAGTATTAGGTTATAGGGATATTAGTAAGCTACTAAATTACTATAAGCTAATCCTTAAAGTTACTTTTAAACGTCTGAAAAAATTCTAAGCTATAAAGTTCTATATAAATATAGAAGGCTATCTAGTATACTAAATAAATAGAAACTTTTATAGAGTCCTCCTCTATAATAATCTTATAGTTAATATTAAGAATTCAGCTAAAGAATATTAAGTTAAAATATTAGTAGAATTTTATAGGTATAAGGATACCTAATAATACTATTATTATAGATATAGAGCTACCTGAGGTAGGTATCTTACCTATAGAGGTTAATTTAGATACTATTATAAAGGTAAGAGAGGTATAAAGTAAGAGAAAGTTATTAATATTACTGAATCTATATAGAGAGGAGTAGGGAAAGAGTTTTTAAGAAGCAATATAAGTTTCTTAAGAAGTTAAAACTAGAGATACTATAAATCTCTAATACTAAAAATTTAGTAATAACTTAAAGAGGGTTATTATATTAGTTAAATATACTCCTATAAGTAATAAAAGTAATTATAGTCGTTAGCTTCTCAGTAGTTATTATTAGGAAGTTACTTTATTTTAATACTAAAGTTAAATATAGTTATTAGTATCTTAATAGTAGTAATCTATAAGGAGTTAGTATATAGTTTAGAAGCTTCTAGTGAGATCCTAGAGTAGGGAGAGTCTAAAGTATCTAAGTAATAATCTTATGATCTTTCACCTTATATAAACCTCAGGTATAGAATTTTATAATTACTTCTTCCGATATAGTAGGCTTTACTAATCTGCAGTATAGTGGTATAACAGTTAGGTTAACTACTAATTAGTGTTAGTTTAATCGTCAGGGTAATTGCATGCTGTATGTGATCTCGTTATACGGATGCAAACTGGTGTTCTGGTATTCGTTGTTGTTATTATTACGTTATATGGCGCGCGGCGCCATGTAAGGCTCTAGATCTACAGCGTGGCAATTGCTTACTAATTGCCACGCCGCTAGGTTACGGCTGGCGCCGGGTGCCAGGCACCTGTGGCCAGTGGGCTATGGAGGGCATGCCGCCACGTACGTGGCAGCGCGTACGGTTACCGCATGCCCTACGGCATGGCGTAACCGACACTAACTGACACATTGGCCCCCAACGTGAAGACTGCTATTTTCGACGCAGGAGTGCCGGTGGTGCTAATTCAGGACATATACCCGACGGAGCTTCAACTATCGAGACGTTTTCTACGATGTCTGCGACTGACAAACTGAGACTACCAACGCCCGTCTGATGTGACGTGACATTAGGATCGTATTCGAGAAAGTCACGAACGATGTCCAGAGACCCAACGACGAGGATTCGGGAGTACTCACCCGTCGAATACGGCCATGCTCCAAGCAATACGCGCACCCCATGACCTTTTTAGGCTTCTTCGGACGAGTTCCTGATCGCTTTGGAGAGAAAATTGACAGGAAGTTGAAGACCTTCTGTGCCGCGTTGCTGCCGAAGTTGCATCGCGCGTATTTGATGGTTGCTGTCGGCCCGACATGTGTCACACATCACTCCTTCAACTTCTTGACGCTTCGCCTGGGTTTTTGTTGAGACACTGGTCAGTCGCGCCTCTACCTCGCTTATTTGATATTTTGATTATAGCCAAGGACAAATCGACCTCTGACCGACCGGGCACGAAGGCTTCTATCCGATTTGGGCTAATGGCCTCGGGTGAGGCACACGCTGAATTGCCCATTCTCGTGTGCTGCTTGGCTTTTCTCGGCCCCTATTCCTCCAAAGTTTTTGAGGGATAGATCAAGCATTTGGACGTGACACCCAGATGATAGCGCATGTCAAAGGGAGATCGAGAAAACCGATTGACTGATACCTGGGTTGTTGGAAATCCTTACGAGTACATTTTCAACAGTAGGGTTGGCGTGAGACAGCTACATCATTCCAGGCGGCAATATATCCACAATTGTATGAATCAGGCAGAGAAGGAAAAATGGGGGGACGATCTCGATACACCGTCGCCAATGCCATCCATTTGGAGGGGGGGGGGGGTTACTTACCGAATTCGACAAGGATCGGCATTCTCAGGCCGCCGCCTCCCTCTTCCTCTGGAATTTTCTTACTTCCTTCGACGAAGCTGCCTCTCTTCCTTGGGATGAAGCAATTCAAAGGAAGTTGCGACTATGATTGCTGGTTGTGCCTGCTTGAAGCGACCAGACTGAGTAGTCAGAAAAGATGAAGCTAAGAGCGTTCCACGCGAGGCGACAGAGGCTAAATGTCTGGCAGGAATCGAAGTGTTTCCCTGTAATCACTGCCGTATCCGATTCGTTACGAAGGTCCTAAATCACTATGGAGTATTATGCTGAAGAACCCCGAGCAAGTCTGCCACGCTTGATGTTGAGTAGGACCATTAGGCGATCAAAAAGACCTGTTCTCCAAGAACTACAATAAAGCAAGAGGATTTAGTTAGAGACACTGTTGAATTGACTAGGAAAAGCCAACCAGCTAGCACCGAGAGCAGCAATGTACACTCCGGAGCAACATTCCACCACCCTTCTCCTGTTGCGACGCACTGCAAAGTCTCCCGCGCAGTGTCCCTTCACGAGGGCACGGGCGGCGCATCAAACGGAAACCGCGAGTCCCGACATCAGAACCCATATTCTACCTGTTTGCAGTCCCTCGAAAAGGGGGCTTGACACCTCGCCTCGACGGTCTGAAAACCATGCTGTTATCTTCAAGAACAGTGGCAGTTCTGTCTTTGGTCAATTTTTCTACAGATCATACGATTATCAACGAAAAGATGGCTTTGGTTTATCGGCGGTGGCAGCTCTGAGCCAAGTGCGGAAAACTTGAGTTTGTATAAATGGTCGAGATCCCCCACGCATTGCTAATTAATACCAACCAAGTCATGAAGCAAGGCCAAAAGCCAATGGCCCCTTCGAATCTGTGAAGTGAAAGTTTACAATCAGTAGTTTCCGTGCGCCCATCAATAGTTGAGCCTGGTTACTATGTGTGCGTCGTTCAACTAAACCCCTGGCTGTCATCTTCGTCTATCACCCACAACACAGGATTGTGAAGAAGCCTCCGCATCGTGTTGGCCTAGACAACCTTGGGCGAACCACGCCGGCTCGATAAAGGGTCAAATCACGCATGACTGTGGATCACACACCAAGTCCACATTATCCGCAGCAACTTCGACACTCCGTTGGGCTGTCATCGCCTGCGAGCTTAGGTGCGTTTTGTACACACCACTAGTACAACTCCAAATTCGCTCCGGAGCCTTCCGAATTGTGGACTACCTCAACACACACGATAAAGAATCTGCTGTGAAACAACCGCGCGGGATCCTCCGTTTCTGAGAAGTATGTCATATGTAGAACCTGGGAGGTCGCCGATGTGGGAAACCCCGCTTGTGGCCACACTTCCAACACGCCTTGAAACCGCCACGCCGAGGAGTCACTTCGCCGTCTAGGTGATATTGTCTGAAGAACGGAATCGTCTTGCATCGGAGACTAATACCCTTGTGATCCGGGGAGAATGAGTCACTGTGCCTGCGAGCTTGGGGTATCCATGGCCAAAGAGGTCTGTCTTGGAAAGAAGAGGAAGGTATCGCATCATTATTGACTTCGCAGTAGGCTTTCTGGACTATCTATTGATGTCCTTTGTCACGACGAAGGTGCTATTGTCGAAACATTGCATTCTGGAGACGATGCTCAACGACGTCGTTCGTTTTTGCTGATAACCCGTCTGTGCCATTAAGGTGTCTGCACCGTCTTTGTTATCTATGGCGTCGTCGTCCGTCATCGTCCTCCTGGTCATCGTTCGTCATCATCCTCCTTGTCGTCGTCCGTCATCGTGCTCCTCGTCGCCTCCGTCGTCCCGCAGCCCGGCTAGTGAATGTCACTGTTGCCGTTGTCCTTGCCGTCCCCTGTTTCTCAGTTCTCTGTCGATGCTGTGACCAGCCATATCTGTAGGACTGCTCGGCATATTGCCTGGCCTCCTAAAGAATGAGCACGTTTAGCCCCCAATCCATGGCGAGCAAAGGGACACTAGTGAGCCAACGTGATTCAAATCTTACCACCTGAAAACGTGAGACAACTGCCCGCTTATGTTATCACAACAGCGGTAATACCACACGCGTCGACAACGACACCAAAATATTCGCAAAAGTGCCCCGCGTCCCAACACTCATTCCTTGGCACACTAGACATATTGTCCAGCGCCGCCGAAACACCCGTCGCAGCCAGCGGCGGAGTGCAATGAAAACCCTATTGTGATCCCGGCCTCGGCCCCGCCCCGTTCCGGCCCCGATCCCGACCGCCACCGCCACCGCCACGGATGCGGATGCGGATGCGGATGCGGACGCGGACACGGACACAGGCACGATCATGGCAAAAGAGCCGCTAGGGCCAGTAACCACAACGCACCGAAAGGTATCCAACCCAATCTGACCCTTGAGCCCTCCAGGCGTCACGGTCTCGAGGATCCTTTACATGCTGTCTGAGGACGAGGCCGGCATGTTTTTGGATAGCGTGGCCGTATTTGAGGCCATCGCCGAGGCAGTAGAGATCGATCGGGAAACCTTGGAATAACTCCAAGTCATGCAACTTTTCCTTGAAGAACCGTTTCCTACCAGAATGATAAACCCGCGTACTATAATTTCCAGCCTCAACTAATCTTGAAAGTAAAACTAGGACGACGCCCTTTCGGCGTATGATAATCGAGCTTTACGAAATCAGAGGGTAAGAATCGTGATTACTAGGACTGTCTTCATATAAAGGTGGGAGGAAGCATTTATCAAGAACCACATCTCAACCTTCATCAAAGATTTCGAACCAATCTGACCCTTGAGCCCTTCAACGCCCCCGGCCCGACGTCTAAAGGCAAGCGGCGCGAGGTCGTGAGGTTCATGGTGAACCACAGAATCAGCGTATCAAACGACGATCCCCGGGCAAAGTGTACGACTGCGTGGGCGCCAGGACTAGGAGATGCCGGAGGCCCCGGCCTGTTAGGTGGCCGACCTTGCGGAAGGCGGTGGGGTGGTTCAGGTTTCCGGAGCGGACGATATGTAGCTGGTGATAGCGGCAGGAACTGACTTTTGGCAGTGGCAGCGGGCGGCGGGGGATTTGAGGGCGACGATGAGGGCGGAGGAGGTGGTTATGTCTGGTGGTGGTGGTGGTGGTGGTGCTGGGGAGATGTGTGGGCTGGCTGGGACGCCGGTATTGGGGCTTGCGACTTTGGCTGAGGCTGCGGGTGGGAGTGTTGGTGAGGGTATCGTGACGGGGGCTCGTTGGCGGAGGGTGAATCTGTGGATGGACATCAGAGTGAGGACCATGGATGCAAGAGCGGGTCAGCTTCGGAGGCAGCTCTCATTACGTGTAAATGACGCAAGGCCATGTCGAAACAGGGGCATCGTAGGACACGGCACAGCTTGATGACTTGATCATGACTGCGGCGTCCCTTCCGCAACAGCCAACCAGTGGAAACAATCTTTCACCACAATCGTCTCTTCTATCCAAAGCCATTACCGGCTCCGTTGCTTAGACACACTCGTTTGGATCCAGGCTTCAGATCGTTCAAGTTGAAGGGGGCAGGTCTGTTTGCAACAATTCGACTCGCGCCTGCTTTTCCACCCTCTTAATCGACTTCGAAAAATAGCCAAGTCGCTGCCGTAAGTCGTAAATAGATGTCTGTGGGATGCAGGCTCTTGGCGACGGTAGAGTATGGGATCTCACTTGCTTCGACTTAGTTACACAGCCGGGTGCTGTCACCATCTTGTGTGTTCAACATAGAATAACCAAGGCTAACTTTATGGATAGCCGTGCGAAGATACAGTCACAGTCTATTCGCGACAACGGACTAGGTTACCAGTCTGCAGCGCAGGCTGTTAGCAAGTCTGAACAAGCTCACAGCAGGCTGTGGAGCCTCACGCCGTTGACGCCCATTCGGCCTTCTTCACATCCAACCACTCTCCCTTTTCGACCCAGAGGTTCTCCAGCCATTTTGCCAGCTTCTCGTCGTCCGTCGGCAGAGTGTCCAAAGGAAACCTCCGGACATGGACATGGAATTTGTACCCGAGCCGCGAGCTCAGCCCAGGTACGCTGAGAGTATCCCACATGGTCGGCGCCGTTTGGAAGTCGTTGCCCCTCTGGTATGCAATGGTCACATCGTATACCGCCTTGATATGGGGTGCCTGCCTGAGATGCTGCACTGTGGTGATGAAGCCCTTGGTTCTTGGGTACAGGAGATGCTTGGGCTGCGGCCGGCCCGACTCCTTGCACCAGACGATGGATTGCTCGTACTTCTTCTTGGTGAAGCGCGTGGCCTCACTGAAGCTGATGAGCCCTGACTTGAGTTAGTCGTGGATCCTTCTTGCTTCTTGGCGATCAGCTGAGATACTCACAGGTGGGCCATTGCCTGTTCACAATGCCTGAAAATGCTCTGTCGAGCTCATGCCTGTCCTTGGACCAGTTTCGGCTGACCATGGGCATGCCCATCGCCCACAAACCCCAGCCGAGGAAGGGGACGACGCGCAATTGAATCTTGGCAAAGTAGCGACACCGGCCCAGCATGCCGGCCTTGATCGCCAAAGCTTGAATCATGTAAAAGTCGGCCCAACCGACATGGTTCGCGACAACAATGGCCGACTCCCCGCGCGGAACCGCATCGCCAGAAAATGTCAGGTTCGCGCCATTATAGCGTTCGAAGATGACCTGGATCCAGTACCACACCGTTTCGGCAATTCGCGACGACGAATTGTACACAAAGTTGGGCGCCAGCAGCTTCAGCGGCAGCTGTAGAGAGATGACCGTGTCGGCCAGCAGTAGCCAAAGTACCCAGGGAGTCAGAATAGCAGCTCCCCGAAGGTGGGTGAGCATGCTGCCGCTGCCCGCCATGGCACGACGATGAGGAGTGTCTGAGTACGGAGTCGAACCCGAAAGCGAAACGCAGGGAAGTAATTAGTAGTCTTTCTCTGACTCTGGTTTTCTTGTGAATCCGAGGCGCAGAAACGTGGAAGGAAAGGAAGCAATAGAGTTGGTATGCTTAAGCTCTACGGCGAACGAGCTAACATGCGGCTAGACGATCTGCTACTCCCGAGCTAACTCGCCCTCGCTGGTATGTTTCGAAAGGGCGCCGCGTGCGTGCGTGCTGTTCCCGCCAGACCAAGGGCTCAGACGGAGTTTGAAAGGAGCTAGTCGGGGAGCGATCTGGGATTCATTCGTCTCAGAGAGGGGCGTCGTTCCCGCTCGTTTGCTGGAATATGGCAGCCGAACTGCCTCTTGTGTCGAGGAAACGTCAAATCTCACGATGGTCAGTTAAAGCCCAATGATCTCCCTGCGGAGCATGAGGGACTGTCTCGCGAACACACGAGCGACTTTGACAGCATGGCGGTCTTTTTTAAAGCGCCAAATGCTCGGTCCCGCCGGATTTCCCAAGTGGGATGATGGTATGACGGCATTGACTTTTTTGGCAGAAAACCATGGTCCGCGTCGGGGCCGACGAGCGGCTCGTCGAAGTTAATCGCAGTAGGGATGAGTGGCCGTCGCCAGCATTGGACCCAGGTGGCTCGTCAGACCGATCGTCACATGGCAGACTGGCTGACAGACTGGCTGAGACGTCAGAGTGCTAATTAGTATGCAGTTATCTGACAGCTTCACAAACTTGCCATCTCCAACCCGGCAGCACAGCACAGCCGCAACACGAACTGGCGCCCCTGCGGTGCAGGACGAAGTATGTTGAGGGATCTAGTACGTGTGAAGTGTGACAGATGAAGAGCACGAAGTCTGGATAAAGAAAGACACTTGGCTTTGCAAGGTCATCTGATGTTGGCAGGTCTTGCGCCCACCTAGGTCGATGGGCTCTGCCTGTCGAGGTCTGAAAAGAAAGATTCGGGCGTGTTCAAGTAGGCGGCTTACCTTACCTTGGGTACGAAGGTAAGGCAGGTAGGTAGGTAGGTAGTTAGGTGATGTCCATGGGATATGCTGAAAACTCGATTCATGTGCAAGCACCGAAATTCGCTTCAGGCGTACGGATACTGCTTATGCCAGTGCTGGACCCTTGGAACATGGGTTCTCTGTTACGGCCTTAGCTACGCACGTATGAATTGAGAGCCGTTTGACATGGGCGACGATGGCCTTTTGCGTTCCTCATACCAGAGTTCGAATACGAGCGTCAAGGAAAGGTCAACGAGCATGCGCATTCCGTGTGGGATTGAAAAGGGGCTCTGGCTGCGTTGTGTCATGGTGTCCTGACGCCTTGAGTTGAGCCGATGAGCTCGGAGGAAACCCCGGTGGTGTTTGGCGTCGCCTATGCCAGCGATCGCGGGGCCAAGACGTGGAGTGTTTTGGTCAGGTCAAGCCTCTGGAGGCCTGCAGGGGCCGCTGCTCCCAAGGCGTCGCAGGGACTTACCTACCCACTGTAGGTACATCCAATATTCCTTTGTAGGTCTCGGGCAAGGATACTTTCAGGGCAAGCTCTGCTGCGCCAACTGGAAGGCACAGAATGTACCTGCACAGGTACCTCACACACAACCAAAGCTGCCCGGGAGTCGCACCCTGGATTTCATGCACGAGATTGCCGTGAGCTTCTCGTCCAGACGACTACCTAGGTAGACCTCACTTCACAACATCACGTATGGTCTTGCTGCGACGTTTACTCTTCGTTGGTCATTGCTCACCTATTAGTACACACCCCAGGTATTCGCACCGCATTTGTACCACATCTTCCTGCCGACATGGTTTTTCCCAAGCCTACCTAGGACGGGCGTGAGGTTCCACGCCAGTGGTCGAGACCAGTCCAAGGTCCTAGGTGACTATGTACCTGGGTACCCAAGAGAATGGTGGAACATTGGGTACCTACCTGCCTACACTAAGGCACGAGGGGTTCAGTCTCCATTGTATCCGTACTTGGCCAGGTAGAGCGCAAGTTGTCGCCATCCAGATCATGGCCACTGCCGGCGACTGCCGGCGCCAAAATGGAATAAATGAATAGGTTAGGGGAAAAAATACAAATCATTCCTTCGAAGACTTCAGCAATTGAAAGGTTAGTCATTTGCTCTAGCATAGCCCTACCCGATGGTCAAGACCGATTTGCGTGACGCCATCCCGCTCAGCATCTCCTTCCTCCCCGAGGGGAATAAAGCACCTGGGCAGGCGGCGACTTCCGCTTGAACTGTGGAAACGCCGATGATGCCGAAAAAGCAACGACATTGGACCTATTTATCTACAGTACATAGCATGTGCTGCCTTGGTCAAGGTCGTCGAGCTGGGCTAGACCAAGCCCCTAGAATGTAGCAAACAAACAAACGGCCTGCTCTCCTCCGCCACTGAAAAAGAAACGTTCCCATATTTGGGCCCAGATTAAGAGCTTCCGCCTTCGGCCATTCGACTCGTTTGATGCAACGCTTGCAACTTCATCGGAATAACTGGTCTGTTGGTGCACGTAATAGTCATTTACATTCTTCTCTAGAGAAGCAAACTCTCACCGTCGCGCTCGCCCGTTCGACTCGATCCGAAAGACGGCCCAAGTTGGCTGTTGGAAACAACCCCGCGTTTACTCCCTCCCTGTGCTGTGTCTGTCTGAGTACCTCGTTTTGCCCACCATTCGTCGGTCCCTCTGCGGCTCATTGTCTTTCAGACTCGACTCGAATCACCATCTGGCCGGTTTGCTGTCAGCCCGCTCGTCTTCTACTTTATTGTCCGCTTCCGCCAACTTGTCTCGAAAGAAAGCGGTGGCGCCCTGTCCCGTCATTTCCATTCGCGCAACCGACAGTCCTTGGCCACCACAACGCACACCGTCAAGCCAAGCCGACTGCGTCTGCATGTCGAGCCCCCCTCCAACCACATCCCATCTCATCCCAGTCCACCTCCATTTCTATCCGTCCCTCGCGCAGCATATGGATACTTCGATACCTCACCTTACATAGGTAGTGTAGGTAACAAGCAAAGTGCGCTACACACAGTAACAGAGCTAGCTGAGCTGGTGGTTTGTCCGCTCCGCCGTCGTCCGTTCTTCTCTTCAATAGCCACGAACATTTCAACTACCACACCTCCTCGCACCAATTCAGTCCTTCCAACTTTCCCCCTCAAACTCAAATCCTCCTTACCCGTCAACTCCCACGCGACCGGTTAAAAAACAAAAACAAAAAAAGGGGAGCATACTTGCAACCATACCCAGACCAGACCGGACCAAAATCAAGACGCACGACATCGTCTTCGTCTGGAGTGTGTCAAACAAATCTAAAACAGGGCGGTCCAGCCTTCCTGCCATACCGACCCCCGTTCACATTGCTCCCTAACGCTTTCGCTGTCTGTATTTCACCGCACCGCAAGTCATCCCCCGACAGCCTGGACGCCAGAATTGGGTTTCAAGTGCAGCAACATCCTCCTTCCAAATAACCGTATTCAACGTCCGAATTGACGCCGCATAACACACGCCCTTGTTCGGTCCAACCTCTTAACCGTCCCAGCTGGCCGGCGAACATCACCCATTGATCCTACAAAGACCACCTCGGGAGACCGTCAGGCATCTCATCTTTCACGGTAAGCTCATCACTCATCTGAATCTTACTTTCCACCGTCACTGCGATGTCACGTCCTGTGCTGTGCTGCTGTGCAGCTGCGCCTCCAGCTGGGTAGCTACTTGATAAAGAACCTCTCCCCGCCTTCATTTGCACAAGCCCTCCGCACGACGACGTGAGTCGTAGTTTCTCTTTGATAATACCTAAAACGATTAGATGACTGACCCAGGTAACGTAGCTTTTTATCGCCCTCCGCCGAATCTCTCTTCGGTGCCTGCACGGAAACCTTCCGCCAGCTCGCTTCACGAGAGGGCAGCCATGGCCTCGTCCATGTCCCCGGATCAATATGGAAAGGCGCCGTCGCCGTACAACGGCGCCGGTGGCGGCTCTGACCATGACAAGAGTCCCTTGAGCTCTCTAAACCTCGGATTTCTCAAGTCGCTGACGGAAAAGAGGACAACGCGTGGTAAGCTCGTCCGGCGTCAGTGTTGGTTCGCGTGCCCTAACTCGAATCTTCGCACTTCGCAGAGGGCAACCCGCCCAAGAGAAGAGGACCAAAGCCCGATAGCAAGCCCGCCCTGACCAGACGGCAAGAGTTGAACCGACAGGCGCAACGGTAAGCTGAGAGAGCCTGGGCTGGCTACCTGGGGTACGCTGACGTTCTGACGGTAGAACACATCGTGAGAGAAAGGAATTATACATCAAGGCCCTTGAAGACGAGGTGCTCAGGCTCAAGGAGATCTTCAGCAACATATCGCAAGACAAAGACAAGGTGGCCGAAGAGAACAGGCACCTGAAGCAGATCCTGGTCCAGAACGGCATCCCCGTCTCCCACTACGGCGATGACATTGTCAGCAATCCTAGCGTCGGCTACACATCGAGCGCCAGCCAGTCGGGCCACAGCTACGGCCAGAACGCGTACACGCCACCCATGACCTCGACGACAGCTCCGTCGATGTCGCCCTCGTCTCACGGTCCGTCTCACTCCCACCCCCACGGTCCGCACCCTCCCCTTCCTCAGATGATGGGCGGTCAGCAACCGCAAACCACGCAGGCGCAGAATCCTGGTGGTGGCAGAGGTGTGGATTTTGAGCAAGCGGGCATAGACTTCGTCTTAACGTACGAGAACCACCACCCCTCGAAGGCATAACTATCACCTCCCCCGTAGTGAAGAAAAACCACTCACTTGTTCCTATCCTGTCATCGAGTCTGGTCGCCACTGGTAGACGGGTCGGGTGGTGCGGATTATTATCGAGAAAAAAATGTGGAAAAGGAGCCTTTGCTAACGAGTGCGACTTTGTCGAGGGTGTATACAGTCTCGAGAAACCTTGCATGAACCACATGCCCTGGCTACTAGAGAGAGCGAGCGAGACGTGCGGCGAGCCCTGCGGTCACGCGCTGATGGCCTCGTGCCCTCCGGCACCCTTTCCGGAGCTGACGCCGGAGATCCCGTTCGGTTACAACAACGTCAACGGGGAACTGGACTCCCAACAGAGGACGTGGGACATCAATAAAGGCAGTCTTTCCATTCTGCTGGATCTCAGCAAGAAACTCAACCTTGAAGGAGAGGTCACACCCGTGATGGCATGGGGCATGGTTCTGGGCCACTACAGGGCAGGCGAGCTGCGAAGCGAAGACTTCCAGATGCTCACCGACGAGCTCAAGGACAAGGTCCGATGCTACGGGTATATTGCTTCTACTCTGTGTGCCTGAAGTGAGCACTAACGCAACACAGCTTCGGCGCCGTGTTGGAGGAATTCGAAGTCAGGGATGCCCTGGAGAATGTCTTCTGCTCCCGACCCGAAATGATGGTATACTAAAAGATCAGGGATGGTATCCGCATGAGGGTGTTTTAGTGTGGGCAATGGCTTTCATAATATATTTTACTCGGTGAAGTTCGGCTTGGACGGCTGGCCTGATGAAAGCGAAAGAAAGACGGACGCGCATGGATATACTCTTGATACCAAGGACCAATAGTGATGTTATAGGAGGAATGCAAACCCAAAAGTCCTCTAAAGGATGTTATCGAGTGGTCTGTCTCCGTGACCTGATCATCAGTCAGAATCCAGTCAGCATCCAGTCAGATTCCAGTCAGATTCCAGTCAGATTCCAGTTAGAATCCAGTCAGCTTTCGTCCAGGCACATGGGCAAGTTCAATGCTTCGAGAGTAGTAGTGGTGATCTCAATGGTAATTACTGTGATGAAAACGACCGTGCTCAGCTGGCAAACGCCCCGCGCCACATCGAAACGAGACCACTTCGGCTGGCGCCAGCCGGCGAACCAGTTTCTTGAAATTTTGCCCGCTCTGCCCCACAAAGTTCACCCCACCAAAAACTGAACAGCGAAAATCGAAGGTGCGAAGAGGAGGAGGTGCACCACCGCCCAAACCCTTGGACGACTTTTCCATCTTCAGAGCCGAATCGCTGTCCGTCCGCTGCACACCCACGTCAGCGCCTAATATCGAATCCGAACGATCGTTTCTCCCCCCCACGTCTCCGAGGACGAAAACAACTTCACACAAAAGTTTTCCAACATGGCTCAGGAAATCGACTGGGTCAAGCTTGTTGAGGCTTGCCCGTCCGGCGATGGCTGGGGCCCGCCAGTCACTAGCGAGACCACTCTGAACGGTGTTCCCTATGCGCCCTTCTCCAAGGGCGACAAGCTGGGTCGCATGGCCGACTGGACTGCTGAGGGCAAGGACAGAGAGGGACGCGGTGGCCGACAGCAATACAACCGTAACTTCCGTGGTATGTCCCCGTCTACGCAAGATGCACACTCCAAAACAAGAACTTCGTCGCTGACTTCTTCGACCAGATCAGCAAGTATACGGTGCCGGCCACGCCATTTCCTTCAACGCTCCCCCCGCCGAGGACGAGTCCACCTTCTCTGTTGTCAGCAACACCCGCGACAGCGCCAAGACAAGATACGGCCGTGGCGCCGTCTTCACCCGCGGCCGCGGCCAGCGTGGAGGCGCCGGCACCACCTCCCGCGGTGGTCGCCAGGCCCAGGCTCTGCAGCGCACCGAGCCCGGCAGTGGACGTGGTGGACGTGGAGGCTATGGCGGCGGCTTCGACCGCGGCGGAAGGGGCGGTGCCGGTAGGGGCGGACGTCGCTTCGGCTGGAAGGACTACGACAAGCCCGCCCGCAACCGCGACGCCAGCATCAACATCAAGGCCGACTGGAAGCTTCTCGAGGAGATCGACTACAACCGTCTCGCCAAGCTCAACCTGGATGCCGACGAGGGTGAGGACCTCGATGCTTACGGTTTCGTTTACGGCTACGACCGCTCTTATGACAAGCCCCTGGTCAAGGGCGCCGAGCGCAGACTCACCGCCATCGACCGCGCCGCCTACAACGTCACGACTTCTTCGGATCCTGTGATCCAGGAGATCGCCGACAAGGGCGAGGCCACCATCTTCGCCACCGACAGCATTCTTTCCATGCTCATGTGCTCTCCCCGCTCCGTCTACCCCTGGGACATTGTCATCTCCGTTCAGGGCAACAGGGTGTTCCTCGACAAGCGCGATAACGCCGCTCTGGACATGGTCACCGTTAACGAGAACGCCGCCGACGCACCGCTCGATGCCGCTGACGGCAACAAGGACGCCCTCAACCAGCCCGGTGCCCTTGCCGAGGAGGCCACCTACATCAACCACAACTTCGCCAACCAGGTTGTCGTCGAGAACGAGTCCCAGAAGCTGCAGTTCCCCCACGCCAACCCCTTTTACAACTCCTCCGAGGATACCGACCCTCCCGCCAGCAAGGCCTACAAGTACCGCAAGTTCGACCTTTCCACCAACGACGAGGAGGAGAACGTCTACCTGGTTGTGCGTACCGAGGTCGACGCCGTTCAGAAGAACGCCATCAGCGGCGACGACCAGCTCGTCACCCTGCACGCCCTCAACGAGTTCGACAGCAAGGCCCAAGGCAGCGGCGGCGCTCTCGACTGGCGGGCGAAGCTCGTTTCTCAGCGCGGTGCCGTTGTTGCTACCGAGATGAAGAACAACTCTTGCAAGCTCGCAAGATGGGCCGTCCAGTCCATCCTCGCCCGCGCCGATGTCATGAAACTCGGGTATGTTTTCTTTGCGGCATTCTACGAGTACTCTATACTAACAGTCGACCAGTTTCGTGTCTCGCGCCAACCCCAAGTCCAACGACAAGCACGTCATCCTGGGCGTTGTCGGCTGGAAGCCCCGCGACTTTGCCAACCAGATGAACTTGTCCCTCTCCAACGGTTGGGGTATTGTCCGCACCATTGCCGACATGTGCCTCAAACGCCAGGAGGACGGCAAGTACGTTCTCGTCAAGGACCCCAACAAGAGCATCCTCCGCCTGTACGAGGTTCCCGCCGGCAGCCTCGACGAGGACGACGAGCAGGACGACGCACCCCAGCAGGGCGAGCAGGACGACGAGTAAGAGAGATGTTTGCATAAAAATTAGAGCACGTTTTTTTGTCACAGTCACGCACAAAGGCCAGTGATGTCGCGATCTACGTTGGCAGGCCGTAGATGGCGACGAAAAGGGACAAACGGCGGGGGAGAAGGTGAAGTGGGAGAAGAAGAAGCATCGATCCATCTTCCCCATTAAGACCAGAAGATGCCTGGCTAAAGAGGGGGCTGGGCTTGCAGGTTTGGCTGCCCGGAATTCGCGGTCATGATGTAAAAAGTCTTTTTCCCCGTCCGGCGGGTAGGCCCGTGTCGAACGTCTATGGAGTAACGCATTATGGACCAAGTTCGTTAGGTTGTATGTATTGTGATTGTGTGAATCGCCCTTTTAATGGCCGGCACAATTCATAAGAAGAGGACTTCGGCCCCTGTCCTTGATACGGAGAGGAGTGCCTGGTAAACGCTCTGTCCGGGGCATAGTATCTATCCTCTTGATCTCTTGCCAAGCTGTGGGGGATCCACGTCTAGTTGAAGTTGAATAACGTAGTACGCTGTTGTGACGCGTATAGCAGACGAGAGTGGCTGTCAAATGACACGCGAAGTCTTTCGTGCTATTGCTTGTATCCGGCAAAACCTGAGGGGAAATACGGAATTCTCCCGAGGTACTAATAGAAGCAAAACGCGCTCTCTTACACGTCAATGAGAGTTCTCAACTGGTAACGTCCGTCACTTCAATTTAAGTAGGGCAATCCAGTGTTGATATGTTTCTTTTCCATGCTTGAAACCCATCCAGCCCATGATGATAGTAATGATGATCTTGGAATCTCTCTATAAAAAATGCCCAGAAACGCCAGAGTCCATGACGGGATGTCTTAGTTCATGCCAATCATTAAACCACCCATAAACAAGGTGTTTTTCCAATGCCCAGCTTCTTGTCTTTGTATTTTTTTCTTCTTCTTCCCAGTTCCCCCTTTTCTGTCCTGCTTTTGTCTTGCGAGTCCACGGGATGATTGCCTTAGAATCTCTCCTTCATGCGCGCGGCAACGGTCCTCAGGTTGCCGTAGACCTTGGACGGGGGCTTTCCGAGAATCAAGCTGACGATGGACTGGCGGGCGAGGTGGATGTTCTTGTAGGCGCCGAGGATGTGGATCTTGCTGTCGGCCAGGACGATGCGGGTCTTGCTGGCGTTTTCGATGGCGACTGCGTCACGGAGTCGAGAGATGTCAGCATGTGCGCTCTGTGTATCTTCCACCGTGGGCGGCGAGGGGGGGGGGGGGAAGGGGGCCAGTCAGGTTCTTACACTTCGTCTTGCCGCC
>MASP02000663.1:0-189090 GCA_001693025.2 Colletotrichum lindemuthianum | reverse complement strand
GTTTACAGAACAGGTATAGCGCGGATAAATAACAATTTGCACCGTCCAAATAACTGCTACCGCTGGCGTAATATGAGTTCCTCAAGAGTAGTCGCGGCGATGAGGAAGTGAGATACCTAGTGTACGTACACAGTAACTACTGTGTATTTCCCCGTTGGTGGATCCGTACGATGCTTGCTGACAGGCTCGGTAACGACCAGACGACGTGAGACGGTCGTCATTCGATGGAACCTAGGTGGAGAGCATGTTGAGAGAAGAACACACCGAGGCCACCTGCGGACCCATTTTCTGATTCATCAATCAACCCCCTGCTCCGCGTTGGTCGTTATTCGCCATGTCTCGATTGATGAGTCTATGAGACGGCAATGCGAGGCTTGTGGCTGGTCGATGTCGTCCCCAGTCAAAGGAATGACAGCTCCGAACGACGCCGCTGCTTGGGGCGAGGAGTGAAGACGGTGGACGAAGCAGCGGTAAGCATGAGGAGCTGATGAGAGTCGAGCTCCTCCTTAACCCGTAAGTTTTGCTGCAGGAACATAACAACTGCAATAGGTAAGATGCCAACAAGCCACTGGACGACTTGACGCGGTGCGTAGTGGACATGTGCACAGTAAGGCAAGACGATGCTCAAGCTTCGTGATTGTCGCAATGGACGTTCCGAAGTGCCATTCCTGAAGAGCTGGTGTATTAGAGACTGTCTGCGATGTTGGAGGCGAGTGTGGCTGGCAGCCAGTCTTCGGATGGAACGCAAAGGCTATGTTAACGGTACATGAGATAGCCAGACCTCGTGCCGGCGTGCGATCTGATAAGTGTTGATGACGAGAAGGACAGCCACGACGACAGCCACGACAACGTCTTGGAAAGCGTGGAAGGTACGGAGTACGATTACAGGTCAAGTGCGATCGATGCAGGCCCCTGGTCCACAAAGGGGAAAGTGGAATCAAGCCGTCCATCCGCCCCGCCCCAGCAGGAACACTGGACAGTGGCCACATGGCAAGGGCTGTCCCCTGTCCAGTCCAATCAGGAACAGCACAAATAGGAAAGCGTTGGGGTTTTTGTTGGGAACTGGGGCCTTGTCACTTCAGTGTCTCTCGTTTTTTTTCCCCGTCCTACTTTTTCGGACCACATGTCGTGTGTGCTTTCCAGTCGCGTAATGCTGATTGACAACCTCCCACCATTACCTGTACTGTCTGTACCTCACCTCTTGCATGCCACACACATGGGCCCATAGTGCAGACTAATACGTAGTAAAGTACTATCCCAAGATGGTGACAGGGACTTAGAAAAGCCAACAAAAGGTCGTGTTGTGACCTGACCTGGAGCCGAATCGTCTTATCCTCGGCTCTGCGGAGAGATCCTACCGTGGACCGGCGCCGAGTTTGCTTCTGATTCTGAAGCTTCAACCTGTTGATGGCATGTTCCTGTGCTCATGTCAGGAGTTTTGCTGACAACGAATCCGTTTTTATTGGGAATGTGACAAAGGGTGCTGAGAGGGATCTAGTTAGCTGCCAGTTGGACCTACCATCTTGGTCCCCAACGTAGAGCTCAAGATGGCTCGGATGTTCGCATTGCGCAAAGGGTGTGGAAATAGGACTGACCGGACAGACGGCTCATCCTACGCTCGAAATAAAGGTCAAGAGACGGAAGGTCGGAATAACGGCTGGAAGTCAGGGAATGCCTGGGCTCCCGTCGGCCAACATGGGAATGCGTTTGTCGGCCGGCGAATGCCATGCCACCATTCCGGCAGAGGCAGTCTACCGACGGCCTCGCCTACTACCTAAGTAGGTAGTGTAGGCAGTTGTAGCTACTCTGTACCGTACTCCGTACGCTGTTATGAATGAATGACACCCAGGTCATTTGGAGAAATTGGGCACTGCCTCCCGTGATGATGTTAGGCGCCGCCTTTTGTGCAAGCACCAAGGTCAAGGCCACCTTAGGTAAGGCTGGAAGGTAGGGACGTTCGGCCAGCCAAAGTATTGCGACCGAATTACACAACATTTGAGGTGCATCTGCAAGGGAAGGAGGCTGCGCCGTCCCGTACCTTCCCTGCGCCGGCCAGCTGGAGAGGTACAAGTACTCCATGCGGCTTCATCTTGCCTCGCCATGTCCTTCCATCACGCTCTGTCAGGCAGGTAGCGAAACGAAGCACCCGGTAGGCACGGTACACGCAAGATGCACCACGTCCAATGCGGCCCAAGTGGTACTCTGCCTACCTATGATATCTGTGTGTACAATGCGGATACCTTGTGGTAGTACGCAAAGGCAGTGGCTGACCAGGGACGCTCCTCTCCTTTCCCATCCGCCCATTCTCGCTGCAAATCCCGGCCAGATCGAGACAAAGCAAGGTATACACAGTCCACAGCACTACGAATATGTAGGCAGTCCCCGTCCAGTCCAAGTCAAACCCCACGACCCACGACAACGACCCGCGACCCACGGTCCGTCTTCTGTGGTGGTAAACCTTTTTGCAGTATCTTTGGCCGTGACTTGACTGGCAGAATCAGCTCTAGCTCCGGCTCCAGTTCCAAAGAGCACCAACTCCAGAACCCGGGCCTGACCTGATCTGATTCACAGACACCCCTCCCCACCACACTTCCCACCACACCCTTCACCCTTCCTTCACCTCCCACTCAACTTGTTTGCTGGGATTTTGAACCTGGTGGGTGGCGGACAACTCGCCCAAAGGTACCCCGGCTTTCGTATCTTTTTCCTCCTGGCTGGGGCCGCCGGAACCTATCCATTTCTCTTTATAAACTCTTAGGTTGTCGTTCTCTTCCTCTGCTTGAAGGTTTCCGCTCTCCAGACTCCATCTCACCCTGATCGTCAACACTTTATTGTCCATCAGGCCTCTGGACATCGACATCACGACGGACGTTGCTTTTGTCCCAAGCCACCAAGCATCGTCGGAATCGTCTCTGGCATCGACCTGTTCCGGAGTACCCGCCTGTTCGGTTGGATTCGCCAACTCCTGTCTGACGCCCATTGGCACACTTCAACATGGCGACGACTTCGTCCTCCGCCGCGACGCCCAAGCAGGCTGAAAACTTCCCCGACGGCACGTCCGACTACGTCCCCGCGCGTGTCTCCAAGGCCTACGACAATAAGAAGCCTCACATGTGCGTCCATGCTCTCCGGATCAAGGCAATTGGCTTCTGGTAACACAACTAACGCGTGTCACAGTTCTACACAGCCTATTACCTGGGGTAACTGGTACAAGCACGTCAACTGGCTGAACACCGTCTTCATCCTCGTTATCCCTTTGATCGGCCTCATCTCTTCCTACTGGGTTCCTCTGCAGTGGAAGACAGCCGTCTTTTCCGTCGTATACTACTTCAACACCGGTCTTGGCATCACTGCTGGTGGGTTTACTTAACCACGGTCGCACACGTATTCTCATGCTTACACCCGCAGGTTACCACCGTCTCTGGGCTCACCGTTCCTACAAGGCCAGCCTTCCACTTAGGATCTATCTCGCCGCCGTTGGCGCCGGTGCTGTTGAGGGTTCCATCCGATGGTGGTCTCACGGTCACCGTGCTCACCACCGATATACCGACACCGACAAGGACCCGTACTCCGTCCGCAAGGGCCTCCTCTACAGCCACATCGGCTGGATGGTCATGAAGCAGGACCCCAAGCGCATGGGTCGCACCGACATCTCCGACCTCAACGAGGATCCCGTTGTCATGTGGCAGCATATCCACTTCATCAAGTGCGTCATCGGAATGGGTGTTGTTTTCCCCACGCTCGTCTGCGGTCTCGGCTGGGGTGATTGGGCAGGCGGTTATGTCTACGGTGGCATTCTCCGCATCTTCTTCGTTCAGCAAGCCACTTTCTGCGTCAACTCCTTGGCTCACTGGCTCGGAGACCAGCCCTTCGATGACCGCAACTCTCCTCGTGATCACGTCATCACTGCCTTCGTAACTCTCGGCGAGGGATACCACAATTTCCACCACGAGTTCCCCTCCGACTACCGCAACGCTATCCAGTGGTGGCAATACGACCCTACGAAGTGGTCAATCTGGACCTGGAAGCAGCTTGGTCTCGCTTCCGACCTGAAGCAGTTCCGTCAAAATGAGATCGAGAAGGGTCGTGTACAGCAGCTTCAGAAGAAGCTTGACCAGAAGCGTGCCATACTCGACTGGGGTGTTCCGCTTGAGCAGCTTCCTGTCATCGACTGGGACGACTTCGTCGCCCAAGCCAAGGGCGGCCGTGGTCTCGTTGCTATTGCCGGTGTTATCCACGACGTTACCGACTTCATCAAGGACCACCCCGGTGGTAAGGCTCTCATCTCATCCGCCATCGGAAAGGACGCGACTGCCATCTTCAACGGTGGTGTCTATCTCCACTCCAACGCCGCCCACAACCTGCTTTCCACCATGCGTGTTGGCGTTCTCCGTGGCGGCTGCGAAGTCGAAATCTGGAAGCGTGCCCAGTTCGAGAATAAGGACATGACGCATGTCACTGATTCGAGTGGCCAGCGCATCATCCGCGCCGGCGACCAGGTCACTCGCATGCAGTCGCCTGTTGCCAGCGCCGATGCTGCCTGAAGATGAGATGATGGAGCCGACGGTTAATGAACTTGGGAGGCTTGTTTGCTTGAGGCTGCACGGCGGGGTTGATGTGGGAGTTGGATCTTTCACTTCAACCGGTGTGTTGCGGGCGCTTTGCTGCTCTCATAGCCGCTAGTTGCCGGCGACACCTTTCACACTACGACTCGGTCGTACTGTGTGATACGCCAGTTCAGCACTTCGCCCTCGAACAATCAGGGCGAGGTTGACGCGGCAGCCGACCTCACCAAATAATGGGATATATTACAAGGCGTTTGTAGGGTTAGGCATTGCGGATGGAGTTACTGGCAGTTTTTACCTGCCGTTGAGATTAGAATAACAAAAGCCCCGTTTCCGGGCAAGAATGACATATTAAGAATCTTTTATCATCGGACTCGGTTCTATGCGACAAGATGGGAGTGATCCAATGTGCTATTCGTTGTCGTTCGTCTAACTGCTCACCACTCAACATTCTTCACACATCTAATTCACACATCTAATCAGCCGAGATTCCTAACGTCCAGCCATGGCAAACGTGCGACTGCGTCTGCAGAGCCGCAATCACATGCACGCCCAAGCCCTTGCTTGTCGCTCTACCGCGTCCAGGAGACCAGGGCATAGAATAATCTCAGAATATAAACAGCTTGTCTCGTCGCAGCTGACGAAGTGTCCGGACAAGTCGAGTGGGCAAGTGTCACCGTCACACGTTGTGCTCTTACGAAAGAAAGGTGGAGCTCCACGAGCACCGAAAAGGAAAGAAAAAAAAAAGATGAAGAAAAAAGAGGGTTTGGCGTCCGTGGATTGGGGCGGACTGTGAATTACCGGACGAACGGCTCGGTCGCCGGGACCGGGGGGCGTGTGGTTGGTTGACAGATTTGGTGTCCAGCCAGCCAGCTAGCCAGCCAGCGGAATATGTCGGTACGTAGCGCGCTTAGCACGAGGAAATGGGCGTCAAGGGTGAACCACCAGAAACTAGACTACGGCTTTTCATCTCAACAAAAACAAGGGGGGGGGACATCATGTCTGATTCCCATGACTATGGACAACGCATCACGTTTGATCTAGGCTTACTCGGCGCATGACGAGACGAGTCACATGCAAGAAAACAAAAACCAAAAACCGCGTCGTGCTCATTAGCATAGCGCATTTGGAGATACGTTTCCCCCCTGACGTCTTTATCAGCAGAAATGCCTTTCTCTCTCTCTCTCTCTCTCTCTCTCTCTCTAGTGGTTGGGACACCACCTACGACGTGACGTGTGACGATGAGAGGGCAGGCAGGTAACACGCGTATCACTTCGTCGTAGTTCCATCATCATGCTGACGCTGTCATCCATGTCAATATCACTGGCCGCATCCAGGTTGTTGAGTGTTTGTAACCGTCTCTGTGGATGAGCTGTGTGATTTGCAAAGTGGGCATACGTGCCTCCATAGTATCGAACCTCGTTCGCGATGCAACAGGTCGTCCATCCGCCCCCCAAAGCCAAGTATACCTCCCTTCGTGAAACTCCACCGCCTTGGCAGGTCTAATGCAAATCTAGTATCGCATCGCGCGATGATAACGTAAATTGGAACCGAAGCCGCCCTCAACGCCATCCTCAACCGATCTCATGCTTCCTGCCCGCTCACGGTGAGCGTGAGCGATAGAGCGGTGTCGTATCGTCACGTCATTGGATGCGTTGATAATTGATCCCTGAACCAACCATGCAGCCGCCTTCACCCAACCGAATGCGACTGTGCTTGGTGCAGTCGTAAGTGAGGAAATGACGAGTCAAAAAAAAAAAAAAAGGAAGCCAAGAAGACGACACCTGCCACCCGACGTCTGCCTTCGAGGCACTGCGCAACGCCAATGCCCTTCGCTCGCACTTGGACGCAGTGTAGCTTCCGAGGCCTGGGACGATCGTCTTGTCCAGTCCATACTCATTTGAATAGACTTCTGAGATCCATGAGCCTCTGCCGGGCTGCCTCCGTCTTGTCAATAGCCTTCCTATCCATGCTGAGACTGGCAAGCTTGTTCTTCTTGTCCTGTAGCTCGAGCATCTTCTCCTCGAAGCTGTTGCGCATAATGTACCTGACCGTGCGGACTGGCCGCTTCTGCCCGAGACGATGGACTCGGTCAACTGCTTGCGCCTCGGCCGCCGGGTTGTACTGCGGTTCCATGACGTAGACGCTGTTGCCCGCCGTCAAGTTCAGTCCAAGTCCACCTGCTGTGATTGACACGAGGATGACGTGCACCGAGTCGTCCTCTCTGAAGTTATCCATAGCGTGTGTGCGAGCAACGCGTGACATGCTGCCATCCAATCTGACGTATTTGATGCCACAGTTGTCGAGGGCCAGTTGGATGAGGTCAAGATGGGATGTCCATGTCGAGAAAACCACAGACTTGAAAGGGGGCTCGCCTGGATGTGCCAGGCTTTCCTCTTCCGACTTGCGAAGATCTTCGACCAGGGCTCTCGTCTTGGTATGAGGTCCAGTGTACTTTCCGAAACCCTTACGGCCATCCGCTGCGGTCTTGTCCTTAGCAGGACCATCGTGCTCGACCTTGATTCGTGATCGACGAATCTCCACGTAAGCCGGTTTGATGATGTTGGAACAGATGGGACAGGGTCCCGTAGCCTCGCCGGGACCCTGGAGTCGCTTAGCTTGGTCTTTTATACCCCTGATACAAGCACCGCAGATTATGTGGAAGCAGGGGGTCATGTATCCCAAGATATCCTCCTGTCCCTCTGACTCGATGCTAGCGTCGTCATTAGTTCCCAGCTTCCTGCTACAGGCACTGCAAGTGTCCGTGTTGGTCTCCTGCATCAGCTCAAACATCTCGTATGCCTTGCGGTCCGACAGACCGGGCTTCTTCTCCTCATCATCGCTGTCCAGGTCAATAGCCATGTCAGCGGTCATGCCTTGAAGAGCCTCCAGGTCTTCCTCATTCAAGAGGTCTTTGCCGTGAGCGCAGAGAAGTCGGAGTCGCAGAATGGATCGGAGAATGTGGATGTAGGTGTGTCCTCCCAACGCCCGTTGGACGCCGTTTCCGGCAAGGACTTGAACGCGGTCTTGTGCATTCTTCTCGAAAAGTCGATAGACCTCCAGCTCGTCCGGTGTGAAATCGAGCTTGACAATGTGGTCGCTGCGAGGCGGGAGGTTGATCTTGTCCTTCAACCGCCGGAGAGTAATGCTGTCGACCAGCACGCGGAGCTTCGGCACAATCTCGGGATCGCAGACCTTGAATGGGCCCACGATGAAGCGATTGAACTTGTTACGATCGTCAAAAGGCTTCAGACGGACGAACTGGAGCAAAGCGGCCAAATCCTCGAGGCGATTCTGCACTGGGGTACCGGTGACTGCCCATCGACGAGAAGCTTGCAGCCGGACAATGGCTTTGAATTGAAGAGTGGCGACCTCACGGATCATGTGGGCCTCATCGAGGACGATGCGGAACCAGCCAATCTCTTCCAAGGGATACTTTCCTGACTTGCGTTTGCTTCGGGCACCCAGTTCACTAGAGACTGACCCGTACGTCGTGATGACCAGATCAAAGTCGGCCAATTTCTCAACCTCTTTGATCCGGTTCGATCCATGATAGATGTAGTAGCTCAGCGCTCCAGGAGCAATGTGCTGCTTGATCTGCTCCTCCCAGTTTGTGACGGTACTCAGCGGACAGACCAACAGGGTAGCTCGGGAATTTCGCTTGATGCTCGTGAGCGGCAGAGTGCTCGAGGCTGTCGCTTTCCCTCCCGCCTTCTGTGGAGGCATCTCGGGTTGAACGGGGATTCTGTTGGACCACTCTTGAGCTTGGCCCAGAGAACTGGCAAGGAGCGAGAGGATGCTGAGCGTCTTTCCCAAACCCATCATGTCCGCCAGAATACCGCCATGGGTGTCGCTGGGGAGCTGTCGGTCGGTTTGTCCAGTGATGACGTTGTGGTACATCTTCTGGCCGTTGCCTCCGATACGCAGCTGCCACATTGTACCCTTGGTCCTCTCCTCGGCTGGAGTTGTCCTCTCTCTCGTGACCATAAAGTGAAGACCCTGCTTCTGGTGCTTGAGCAGCGCAGTGGTGACAATGAACGACGGATCTTGTTCGGGAAGGTCGTCGCTGTTGCCCATGGAATCAAAAACACCCATGACGTCAGACCGAATCTCCTCCACTGTACGGGGAGTGACGTTTGTGTACGACGTGGATGATGTCTGCGGGTTGTATTGAGCAAGAGCCCCCGAAAGAGACCTTGGCCCCGTCGTTGTCGCCGTCTTGGCGTCAGCATGCACATTCTCGTATCGGATCCCCTTGTCAACTCTGTTAGGGTGACGAAGAAGGGTGTTGTGTCTCTCGAAATGCTTGCCGACCGCTTTTGCGAATCTGTATTGGCCATAGAGAGTGATCTCCAAAGGGTAGGATCTCGAGATCGGTCTGCCCGGTTGTTCGTCCGACTGCTTCTTACGAGCCGGAATCTTACAGTCGGTTCTGAGGCGCACGTTGGAATCCAACAAGGGCACAAGCGAGGAGGCCACCGTCGCGTCGATGTTTCCGATTATTTCTCTCGTGTGGTCGTATGCCTGAATCTTCTTGGTCGCGTCTCCAATGAGTCTCTTAAGAACAATTTTGACCGGCGGCATGTAGTCGGCACCGAAGATGCTCTGAGCACCGGGCTTGGGTGAAGGGACTTTGTGGCAGTCCAGATGGCCGGTGAGCATACCGTAGCAGACCTCCAGGCTTCCAGGGTCAGTCGTCGTCATGGCCACGTCGTCGTCGCCTTCTGTCAAATCCACCGTCTGAGTAGACACGTTGGGCCTCTCCTTCTTGCCTTCTTCCTGTTTATCCTTGACGTAGGCACCCAGAATGCCGCTACCGCCTCCTCCTGTGAATGTTTTGTTGTCAACGTCGGATTCGGGTGTATCGACCTTTCGACGTTTGGGTTGGGGCACCGAGGCTCGGTCCTGGACATTGTTCATTCGTTCGATCACGTTCGCCATTCCGTAAGGGGAGGCACGACCGTCACCGACGGGCGTGGACGCGCCCGAGGCCATGCTGGGCGTCAAAGACTCGCTCGGGGTATCATTTGGACTCGCGAATTGGAAGACGACGGCATTGTTTGCGCCATGGGACGTGGGGGCAGTTCGGTTGGCAAGAGCCTGTGAATTGGGTGACGATCGTCTCGCGGCAGACGATGGAGCGACTTGGGAACGAGGAGCTAGCAAAGATTGCGCATTCCATGTCTGAGGTTGGTAGTTAGTCGCGTAGGTAGCTCGGCCTGTCACGGGGTTCTGTCAGCTTGTCTTTCCTCACAAGAAGTAAAGAGGGGGGAAAAGTATGAGGCAGAGTGATTTGTCCCTAGAGGGGAGGCAGACGCTTTGTTTGTGCCCTCTGTTCCGACCGACACGGTGACTTACCATTTGACCCGTTTGGTGACGCCATGACGACTGGTCGCTGCCAGATAGATTGTATATGGCTGGTAACCGAGGCCTCTCACCAATGACTCCAGATAACTAGTGTCGAACGTGTTGTTGCGATCATCACAGACGATGAGTCGACGGTACAGAATTATCTTCTCAAGTGAAGACTTGTAAGGTAGGTTGCTCTTGGGATATGCGACAGGACACAGAGTAACGATTTGAGCGAGGAACTTGAAGCGGGGAGTCACGGTTGATTTGCGGCGAGCGCTACCTCAGGGTAGAGGTTGGTTGGCGGTGGTGACCAGTCCGGCAGGAGTCAGTGCTGACAGGGAAGGCACGACGCTGCGGTGGATCTCGAAATATCACTGCGCATGTGACGAAAGCGCGAAAAGGCGTAGGCGAGCTATGAAACGTTGCGACAAGGCAGAAACTCAGGGCTCCAGGGTTCGCGATGACGCCTTCCAACGGGTGTGGTTGGTTGGACTGAGAAGGCTGATTGGTAGTAGAGGAAAGATCCCGCCGAATCAAACCGACACCGACTTAGAGTGCGCGGACGACCATATCGCCGCACCTGCCTTTTGAAGAAGTCGGGGAAGGAAAGAAGGACAAGTGTTTGCGGGCAGACGCGAACGAAACCAGGCAAAGAGAAGAAAAGAAAAGAGAGGAAGAGAGAGAGAGAAGAGATATCAAACTTGACGGTGTTGACTGAACGACGTGCTCCTTGAAGATAGGAGATGTGCAAATCTCAAGCCAGCCAAAGCGTAGGCGGTACGTGGTTCTGGAGAGGCGCTGACTGTCCTTAGTAAGTGTGGTGAGTTCAGGCAGGCAGAGGTGGGCGCGGCACATGGAGTGCGAAAATGGCGGTGGTACGGATACAGGCGTTGGCGTTGGCTGCAGCCTTCAGTGTTCTTGCAGCTCAGGTCACACTCTCCTTCCTTCACTCGGACGAAATATCCGCCTCTCACACGTTGTTACAGTGGGTACCACGGCGGGGAATCTTCAGGTGGAGACGCGACCGGCCCCAGTTCTGCGTGATTACCGATTCCGATTAGCTACTTGGAAAAAGTTCAAGTTCCTCACGTGGCCACCCATCTTGGACGGAGCCTGGTCTGTGCACCCCACATCAACGCTTCAAGCGTTCCGGCCCAGCCCACTACCCACTTCTCTGTGTCGCCTTGGACCTCCTTAGCACTCAGTCCAAGGCAACCTGTGAAAGCCTCAGAGATCACTTGATCAACTCCTTTTTCCCCCTCACTTCTCCTTGTCCCGTACACTTAAAACTGGCCTATCACATGGACTGCCTAAAATTTCCCTCGTCTTTGCCCAACGAATCTCGGCTGCCTTACACCCATAGTGTGCAACCCCAGAAATACCGTATCTGATGACACTTACACACACAACATGAGGCGCAGTCTCTTGTTCCTATTCGATCCCCTTTTCTAATTAGTACGCGCCAGGTAAGGCGTTCCGAATGTCCTTACTTTCTATTTGTCCAATCGGTTCATTTACCATGGAATCCAGGGCCGCTGACTGCTGGATCGTACAAAAAGCCGTGACCCAACCACACAATCACAACCTCTGACTACCAACGCCAGTTGTGCAACTATGACTCCCAATCTTACCCACCGTGACTATCGACGAAATTGTAATGGCATACGGGCCTTGGGTACTGTCACTACTACTCACAATTTTCTGGGCAGCCACGGCCTGCCCATCCGCGCCTTCTTCGTAGGCGGCGTGTGCAAGTCAAGTGTTGCCAGTTATTGGCTGCTAATTTTGTCTCGTTCTCCCCTTTACTCCACGTGATACAATAATTCCGATACGACAGTGTGCATACCCATTTGATATTATATTGGCAGGACTTGAGCACAGTCACAGTCATACCAACACCCCGGAGGTCGAGGTGCTTGTCTTGCGTGGATTTGAGCTGTCCGAGACTCCACACCCTAGTGAAGTTGCCTTCCGTAGTATATGTCCTTCTTTTCGGGCCCGTTTGACTTGGCTCAGAGGAGACTTTACTTCTTTTACCACCATTGCGCTTACATGGTGTCATGTGGACGGCTAGCTTTTGCTCGATGTTCGTATGTCCGTGCATGTCGTTTGGAAACTTGCCGCTTTGTCGCTGATTACCAAGCCAGTTCCACTACCACTCATGTCAACCCTGTTGAGCTTTGCCCGACTCGACAAGTGGCCGTTCTGGTCGCAATTGAGGAAGCTGTTCCTTGACCTGACACACCTCCTTCGTGTGTGTCCGACTCCGACTGCGAGTCCTGTGACGGCGGCGGGGCGGGGCTTGCTGACGATTCGGCGACCGGGACCGGGATGGACTCTGACTCCGTCGCCGGTCCAGGAGGACGACGCGGAGAAGCCGTCGCCTTGCTGGCGACACAGACGAGTTAAGATTCGCCCGAGAGGAGGCCCGGGATCCCCGGGAAGAAACTGGAATAGGGGAGGTTGATCGGCGTCGGGGCCGGCCGCGGAACGTGCTGGATTCGCCACTACCCCCATAATGAGTACTGGCCATGTCGCTTCTCATGAGACTCCGGTGCCTCTTTCGACCCCGATGGGCATCGGCAGCCTCCGGGGAGAAGGGGCTTGACGTCAGTTCCCGAAATCTGATGATGGTCTCGAATTGAGTCGCCATGTCTGAGAGCTGTCTAAAAGGGTGACAACACGTTCGGCTAGAATTTGTAGCTCTTGGTCGAGGACACGTCTCGTGAGAAGATCGATGCTTTGTACAGAGAATAGAGGTTGGAGGTTGAGCGGGCGAAGGGGAAGATAAAGGGATTACAGAAACCATCCAGAAGCATGTCAGCGGACAGCGCACGAGGACGGCCGAAAAGATTGGCCAATGTGGCCGAAGATCAACCTGATCGAGACATCTTGGGACCAGAAGGTGGGTGGGTCTTTCGGAACGGCTGGCAGCTCAGTCGTCCAAACCGCAAACGATCAGGCTTGGCCTGTCATTCTGCAGGGATGCGTAGCCATCTCTTCTAGATGCTGGGCCTGGGAGTGATGTTACCTGCGATTTACCTGCAGACTTTCGGCGAATTGGTTGCAAACTTAGTCGCAGAGACGAAAACAGCGGGGTTCCAAGACGATCCAGCCATAGCCCATTGAACAAAGTCGCCTGATGATCCAAACAAGATTGCGGAGGGAAGAAAGCGACATTCGGTGTGTGCGTGTGGTTCCATCACTGCAAGCCGAGAGTATGGAGATTCTGGGGTGGCGGCAGCGACATCCTATTTGACCATCTGTCACAGATGGCCGTCACGCCAGGCACCTAAAACAAGTCCGGGGCGATACCTAACCAACGAGAAACTGGCACACACACATCCTTTTCTTCTTCTTTCTTTCTTTTCGTTCTCTTTTTTTTTTTCTGCGGCAAGCTGTTTGACTGGGAGGACTGTCACACTGATGCTGGCATGATGCTGTTGCCGTTTCTGAGGTACCTAGGTAGGTAGGTAGCTGCGCATGACAGCAGCCTACCTATTCTTTGAGCATTAATCGCCAGCTGTGCGTGGTCACGGCAAGAGAATATGAGGTGGTTTACTCGGGGATCAGCTAGGCGCAACGGCTGGCAACGCCATGACTTCCGGGGTGTTTTAGTAGTAGTTTCGAAGCTCTCGTCGGCGGCCTATGATCAATGCCGTACACCATCGGTCCATTTTATTTTTCCGATTCGCATCTTTTTTTTTTTGGTCTTGTTCCACTTTCAAATGACGCTCTCAATAGGTCACAATGGCATTCGCCAGAGTCCGAGCCATGTCCTGTTGTTGCGCCTGGTTGATACTTAAGTTGCTGCCCTTACTGCCGTTGTTTGCTAGCAGATTAAGTCCCGTTTACTGAAGGATTAGCCCGATGTGCGTCGAAAGGAAGCTTCCTCCCTCCCGCGTCTATTCCGCCATGGAGTTCATGGGTAGGTAGGTCGCCTGGCAGCAGTGCGGAAGGATATTTTGTGGGCAAGCACCTAAGCATAACCTGTGCCTGTGTAATGGCAGCATCCAGTCACAGCAGCTCCGGTCAGCACGAGCCTCGAGGGTGTAGTTGGTGCCCTGTAGGTCACGGCGGTGTTCCGCCCCAGTCAGGTCGGGTAAATGCGGCATCCACCTCTACGCCTTCCACGAGCCAGAAACCTAACAGGCACCTTTCTGCGGTACGTGCCCTGTACACCTTGGGGTAATAGGAGCCGCTGCGGTTACAGCTGAAGCGCCCAAGTGTCCTGCATCGGACCAGGATGGCAGCAGCTACCATTTGATCTCCAATGACAGCATCACGGTCCGGAACCTGACGACACATGGCTCCGAAGACAATAACGACGACAACACGACGTACACCAGACTTGTTTCCCTGTTCTATCGACTTTTAGTGCGCCGTCACGGAAGCTACTGCGCTCTTTTAACAGCAACACAATACTGTCGTTACGCTGTCTGTATTACTACTTTTTCTCCCCGAACGTTTCTCCCTTTGGTCTTGATCGATTTCGTGGCTTTTTCTATCAACCTAAGGCCAGGTTTCACGCACCCTCTTCTGCCCAATCTGCCCTGCAGCGCAAGGAATCTTGGACGATTGCGACAATCAAGGAGCACATCAAACCGTTACGAAAGCGCCTCAATCAGCACATGTCCGACTCTTCATGCACTACCCTCTGACGACGATAGCTCTCTCCCTCTCTCCCGCCTCCCACCGCACAGCTGCCCGCGATGCCTCGCAGCTCTCGGCCCGCGACGACAGGTTATGAGCGTCTAGCTCAAGCCGATGCCCTCTCCTCCGACTCCGAAGATGAGGATCCTTTGGCCCAGTCCTCCGCTTCTCTCCAGCCTCCCGCAGCCCCTCGCTTCGCCCCCATCTCCCAGCCGCGGCCTCGCTCGGGCATGACGACTCCGAAACCCATCACGATTTCCACAACCGCCGTCGGCGCATCAAGCAGGCCGAGAAACCGTCGCCGTGGGGGGAGCAGCTCGGGCGTTGACCTCAAGGCCATCAATGCTCGTCTCGAGCGCTGGGCTGACGAGATCGCCAGCCGATTCAAACGGACCAAGGGTCGTGGCAAGGTTGGAGAAGAGGAGCGTCTTGAGATTCATCACTCGGTCTTTCAGGCTCCTGAGGGCGTCAGGCCCATCACGCCAGAGGGCTTGGCCGTAGCTCAGGATGTGATGCCAAAGTCCGAGTTCGACGAGATAATCGGTAGCGTGCGGCAGGCCATACTTCAAGGAACGCACCCTCGGATGATCGCTCAGGGAAGCTCTGGCAGTTACTTCGCTCGCAATACTGAAGGCAAGGTCGTGGGCGTCTTCAAGCCTAAAGACGAGGAGCCGTACGCGGCTGGCAATCCGAAATGGAATAAGTGGATTCACCGCAATCTGTTCCCGTGCTGTTTCGGGCGGGCCTGGTGAGATTCTTTTACCACCAGACGCAAAGTCTACCGAGAGCTAACTTTTGTCAGTCTCATCCCCAACCTCTCATATGTTAGCGAAGCTGCAGCCTACACCCTCGACTGCCAACTGCGCACGCACATGGTTCCCTACACTGATGTCGTCTGGCTCTCGTCCAAATCTTTCCACTACCCATTCTGGGACCGCCGCAACTACTACCGGAAGCAGAAACTGCTGCCCGAGAAGCCGGGCAGTTTTCAGGTTTTTCTAAAGGGCTTCAGAGATGCTAATGTGTTCCTGAGGGAACATCCGTGGCCAGACCAGTACTGGTCTGGATTCAGAACGAATGACCCGCATCGCAAGCGTAGGAGGAGATGGGCGGACAACTGCCGGCCCAGCAGTGGAGCTGCGTTGGATGACATTGAGAGCGATGACGAAGGCAGGGCAGAAGCATTGCCCTTAGGCCCCGACAACTTTGTCTGGACCGAGTCTCTGAAGCAGTCCTTTCGGGAAGAGCTAGAGAAGCTGGTCATTCTCGACTACATTATGCGCAACACAGATCGCGGCCTGGATAACTGGATGATCAAAGTGGACTGGAGCACTCAAGAGGTATCTATCGTATCCGAGCCGGTTCAGATGCACATGGAGACAGCTACCTCTGAGGATGAAGGACCAAGACCAGTGAACTTGAACCAGCGACAGGCGCCAGAAGCCCGCGCGTCGTACCCCTACAAAACGCAACAGCCCATGAAAGCCTCGGGCCCCGTATCCGTAATACAGGGTCCCAAGATCACCATTGGCGCCATTGACAACTCACTCTCTTGGCCCTGGAAGCATCCAGACGCATGGCGAAGGTATGTGAAAAGGACTGTAGACCCCTGATTCTATCGACGCGGGTCAATAGATTACGCCTAGTCCAGGTGGCTAACCATAAATCTGCAGCTTTCCCTTTGGTTGGCTGTTCCTACCAGTTGACCTCATTGGCCGGCCGTTTTCTCAAAAGACAAGAGATCACTTCCTCCCTCTTCTGACATCTACCCACTGGTGGAGCCAGACGCAGTTGGCTCTGCGGAAGGTCTTCCAGCTGGATCCCGACTTCCAAGAAAAAATGTTTGCAAGACAAATTGCCGTGATGAAAGGACAGGCTTGGAATGTTGTGGAGACACTCAAGACACCGGATCACGGACCTCTCGAGCTCACGCGTCGGGCCAAAGTATGCGTCTGGGACGATCTCGTGGATGTGCCTGTGGCAGTGCCGATGCGCGTCGCATCGGCAGAACTGATGCGTCACGAGGCAGAACTTCGCCGGTCCGTTGACGAAGGCGACATAGGTGATGCTAATTCTTCCATCGTGCCTCCTCACCGTCCAGACGAAGATCTGCTCGGGTTGACCAGCCCGCCAGCGGACATGCCTCACCCAGGCAGGTTCGAAATCGCCTTCAGCCCCACGGGCGAGGGTGCGCAATCGCCAGACGAAGCGTCCATGAACGGCTCGGGTATTTTGGCGTCTTCGGCACCGTTGGGTAAGGACGTGACGGCGCAGAGGCCCAGGATTTCCGGCCAGGCACATCGCGAAAGCTACCATGGCTCTCGCGCTCTAAACATGTACTCTCCCGCACGGCAGCAGCAGCTGTCGCAGCAGAGGCGATACTCGTTCGCTACAGCGGCCGGGCGGCGCAACAGCAACAGCATAGCCCAACACCTGTACGGCACGCGGCCGAGCTTCGAGTACGACGATGAACACGACGTCGAGGAGGGTGATCTGGGATACGCGGCCGCCGAGGGCATGGAGGGCAACCAACGCAAAGTCATTGTGGAGAGGCTGGAGCCGGTCAAAGCCAGGAACCCGGTTTTCACTTGTTGGTGATTATCCCCACACGGTCGCACCTCATGCGATGCGAGCAACACCTTGCCTGGAAAGTCTCATGTATACCAGTAGGGGGTAGCAGAGGGGCGCTGCCAAAGGGCGGCGGAGGCGGAACGGGGTTAAAGGGTTGAGTTTCTGTTGGAACTAAGATAGACAGCGGTCCTACAGTGGGCTTTTTTCTTCGATTTGGCTCCGCCTACTGCAAGGAATGGGGTTTTTGGTGGAGTGCACCTCGGTATTATCATTATTCACCTTTTTCTCTACTCTCTTCCACTCCTTTGCTTCTCGTTCGGGCAATCATTGCGCCGTGAAGTCGCGTCTTGTCTTGTTTTACCCTCTCTGCTTCGTTAGGTCAAACATTGGGATTGTCTAGAATAGTGACGTCGAGCTCGCCAGGACGAATCATGACATCATCATCATCATCATGGGGGACGGCCAGGCAAAGAAGAGAAGGGTGTTGGTGACGGACGTGTTCGTTCTTTGCTGTGTTTACTTGCGTCATCACCATCACCATTGTCACTCGGGCATGGCCTGCATGACAGAGGTCGAAAGGGCGAGACATGGTTCGGGAAGGAGACGATGGTAGTCTGAGGAAGAGACAAACTGGGCGCAAAAGATAACAAAAGAAAATGACAGACACGCACATGAAGAGACATGGGTTTCGGTCCGGAAGGATCCTGCAACGCGAGGTGCATGGAGGAAAAGGAAAAAAAAATACGGGGATGGGCGATTGCATAGAGGTAAAGAGGGAGGGGACATGAAACGGCCATAACCCCCCTTCTCTCCTTCACTTTCATGTACATGTCGTAGAGGGGAGGGAAGGTTGGAAAGGCGCATGCAGAGAACTTCTTTTGGTGATGAGAGGGGAAAAGCCCCCCTATACCATGGTATGAATCTGGCAAGGATTAACCAAAGCACCCGGCCTTGTTGGTCGTGGCTCTTCCGGTCGACGGCCAGGGGTGGTCGTTCACAACTTGTTGTATATGTAACGCGTTCCCATCCCCTCAGAAAGAGACTGACAAAAAATCAATAATAGACTTAGCATGAAATAGGCTTCGGGCGATGATTCCGACGGTAAAACTTGGGGGAAACTGGTCACAACAAATGCTGCTTCGGGTAGAGGTTGTGAGCAAAATGGGAAAAGATGACTGCTCGTGTCGCACAAATGAGCTGGCAGGGTCAACGGCGTCGGCAACCGTCCGCCACGTCGACCTAGTCCAGGTAGGGGGTTCGACCATGGCTCTCAACTGCGGCTTTCATCTAGAACTCGAAATTCCGTTCCGCGAGAAATGGAGAGGCGGCCACGCAAACATAATGCGCCACGTCCACTGGTGTTTGTATCAAGAGCAGTTGGAAGCCAAGCCGAAGAAAAGGCTGGCCGTCAAAGACTTGTGTACGCACGGCCGGTGCTCTGTGTGTTGACTTGACTTCGTACCGTAGTGGGGAAACGAAGAGATGAGAGAGATCAAGTTCGGAGATGCCCTCCCCGGAGTAGAGCCGCGATGAGCAGCTCCGAACAGGTATCTCACCTAGGGAGGGTACTTTGCTGCTCGGCAAAACTTGACCTGGGACTTTCGGCTCGCAGGACCGGCGTCGTCTCTTATGTCCCTCGCCAATGTATGGTTTTCAAGAAGTATTCTCCGTGCCCTGTAAAACGCATGTTACTGGCCTGGTGCTGACAGATGGGTTCGGGCAAGTAGTGAATATCTGGACACCGCGGCAGGCACATTGCGCCCGTCCGACGGTCCCGGGTTGCGACAAAAGCAGCCAACGAGCGGCGAAAACTCCGTCACGCGGCATGTTGTCCTTCACGAGTGCCGACGAGATAAGCTGCGTCGCTATTGCAGAAGCACATTCGGGGGGTTGCTGCCGACGAAGCGTCGTTGAAAGGGTGAAGAAAGGGTGCCCCAGGCTCCCGTCGTGGGCAACCCGAGGAACCGGTTCTGTTCGAGAGTGAAATCGAAGAGGGAGGGACCTGCCAGGTCCATCTGGACAGGGGTTCCTTGTCGTTGGAGCTGAATGTGAATCCTCGTCAACCGCCAGCTCACCTCCTTCCCCTCTCTGCAAGGTAGAGAGAATGCCGTTGGTAGAAAAAGGGAGCTGACCCAGTTTCTCACATATCGGGTAAAGGGACGACTGCTGAAGGGCTAAGCTGGTCAGTCGTCCGCAACGTGCAGACGCAGTACGGATAGCTGCTGCGAGACGGTGGGGAATTGAAACTTGGCTTCATCGATGTCGGCGCTCGAAATGAACGCGATGACGGCCGAAGTCTGTTACGAACAAATGGGCCGAGAACACTTGTCTGACGATGGCGTCGTCTAAAATAGACTACTTGATTATCTGTTTCCTGGCCTGAAGTGTTGTTTCGCGCAGAGACTCGGCCTTGTGACTGCGATGAATGGTGACCTGTGTGTGAGAGGTTCACACTGTGATTCCTGTCATAAGAGTAACTCGGTACATAGTATGACCAGCTGCAACCCCTGTTCTAACGTCTTCTTCGTGGCTGCGTTGGTAGAGATGACCAATCATGAATCAACCGTGACTTCTCTGAGTTGTTCCTGTTGTGATAATTGTAAGGGGTTGGAACGGCAGACCCAACACTATTACAACACCACACCACCAGGGTAGCTTCCGGGCAGCCCGCACCCTCCGGCTGAGACAAGACAGTCCCAAGAAAAAATCGCTTGCAGGACTTGTGATACTGTGGCTGACTTTGAAGGTGGGCGTGGAAGATTTCGACAGAGCACGAGTAGCCTCCCTTCGTCTTGCGCCCTGACATCAAATCAGAGCTGCGGATGCTGCTGGCCAGAATATGTAGAACCTACACAGTCGCTTGTTCAGCTCAAACGATCAACTGCCAGCGCAGACGACAAACCGCTTTCTCGTGGTGTCTTTTGTTGCTTTTCCGACCGTTCGACGTGCATTGATGGTGCAAGGGCTACGAGGGTGCATCGAGTACGTGGCCGGTGTGGACAGGCATGGTGCTCCCAAGCACCGGGGTGCGGTATCGTTGACAAGGAAGTCTTGTCGAGCTTCGCCCCCAAATAGCTGGAACTAGGAGACTTTTGTGGCTCGCGTCATGGCGCGCTCCTCTCCCGAAGCTCCACCACCCACCATCCACCATCCACTATCAAACCCAGAGTCAACCCAGCCACTCGCTCGTCCGGGTTCGTGGGCTAGTTATTACCTCTCCTCCTAGTTTCAAACCTGCAGAGCGGCCCGTCGAGGGGTTCGTCGTGAACCGCCCCCGTCTAATTTCTTCTTCTGACCTTCATCAAACCCCTCTCCGCACCGACGACACATTTAGACCGGTCGACCGTGATGCAGCCTGGCTTTTCCCACCAGCGTACGAATACGTGAGGCTGAGGGGTGAGGTAAATAACATCAGCAAGCACCCGAACACGACGTGTCAAGACGCTGGACGCAGCCCACACGCAATGCCAGAGGTCGTATACGATACGTCTCTTTCCCACATTTTGCTGAGCTTTGCCAGTCTTGTGCGTGTTGTGCCGCCGTCCGACCGCAACACCGTAGCGCGCTTGACAGTGTCTTGTTGTGTAGGAGACCGAGGAACCTGCGACCGCAACGTCGAGCATTAGTGCCAGTCGAACAGAGATGGATTCGTTCCTTCGCCTTAATTAGCTATCCCCCCCTCCCCCTTCCAGTGGGTTGGGCCTGACGCGGGTCTCACTGCGCTAGCTCGACTGCACACAATTGCCTGCCCATGTTAGAGGATCAGACCATCGACTCCGCCTTGAAGGGCACGTTGGCCGCATATTGGCCCAGCCTGCTCAATGAAGACCGAGTCGATAACCTGATTGAGAGGAAATCCGGTGTTCTGGTCGTACGAGAAGCCGAAGTTACCTGTGCTGTCGAATTTCCTTGTCTTACCGGGACTGTAAGAGCTGACGAGCTCCTCCCGCCTCGTGGGCAAAATTCCAAGCCCACGTTCTTGGGAAACTTCTCGGAATGCAACCAACTTCCTGGCGGCGCGGGAGACCACCAGGTTGGGGCGGCTGATCCTCCGCTTAAGGTGACAAATCATCCTATCGGGGGTTGTGCATCACCCAAGCGTACTTCCCTCATTGCTTCGCTCAGCCAGCCTCTGAACGTAAGCCAACGACCGGATCCTTGGGACATGATGGTTTTTGGACTTCGAGTAGCTTCGGGTGGCCTCCATGCAGATCGACCATGCAACCACTCTTTTGAGCGTTATTCCCGCCCGCAATAGGGGGGAGGAGGTAGATGATCAGGAAACCAGGGATGACGAGCCGTTGTCGCTGAAGAGCTTCCCCTTCCCTGGAGAGGGTGTGTTAGGGCCTGTTGTCCGAGCCTGCAGCTGGTCTCAGGATCAGCCTTCCACAGTTGTGTCTCGTCTTGGTACGGGTGCTTGAACCGCGGCGGGTTCGGCATATTCACCCGACTCCAGAATGGACGCTTGTGGCCGGTTTTACGACAAGACCCAAGAAACAACGAATGTAGTACAGCGACGAACTAGCACCCAGGCGTCAGTAGAGGCAATGTTAAGAGATGACAAGTCCGTGTGGCTTCTCGTAGCCCTGTAAGACGTCGCGCCGCGTGCCACTGGGCAACGACAACGACTGGACTGGGCAAGGCCGTACAAGGAGCAACCGCTTACCTGGAAGCCGGAACAGCTTTTGAACAAGTCGGCCACGGCTAGCGGAACCCATGGATCTGGCAACTGGTAAGAGCGGTGTCCAGGATGGATGGATGGACCCGCTGCTGCCACACCCGCCCTACGTAGTAGTGTATGCCACTCGAGGCCCTGGTATTTGCACGTCGTGGCTGTCTGCCGGCTCCAGTCTTGAATTCTGCGCGTACAGGGGGTTCAGAGCCAGCAGTAACAGCAGAGAACATATCCATGTCACCTGAAGTATGCCTCGACCGTATGTACTGCGTACAAAATCCGCAAGCGCACCAAAACAGGCACTCGAATTCGTCTAGGTCGCAGTGTACTAACCCAAGATCGACAGCGACATCGTGGGGTGTAGACCGAAAGCCCGGCCAATGTGAGCTTTTCTGACCGTTTCTTGTCTCCACCTGAAGCGCAGCGAACAGCCGATTTTATGTCTATTAGACACGACTGCCGCCTTCGTAGAGGCCTCGTGCTTTCGATATGGCTCTTGCGACGGTCTCTCGATGTATTTGGGTGGACCTTGTGCCCTTTCTCTTCCTTTCGACTATTAGCTTCCATGGCCGCCCCTGTAAAGTTGTAGATCGTACTTACGACATTCATTTCTCCTCAGCTTCAGTTGACAAAAATTAACTGGAACGACGCAATACTGCCCTGATAGCGGCCGGTTGCCAGTCAAAAGACTTCGGCGTTGCCATACTGTGGCACCCATGGCGAAGTATGATACTGATTCTCCAACGTGTGCTCCGCGGCCGCTGACTTTCCCTAGCGATCCGCAAACTGTCCCTTTGGACAACGTCTTCCTTGATACGGTAGTCCATCATGGGAGAGAATTCCAACGGTATGCCGTGGATAATGGTGCCTACTTTGTGCCCATAGACGAGGTAAGCGAGCACCCAGCCCCTAGAACCAAGTGCTGCCTTTCTGAACGTTCCATCCTGTTTGATAAAGGACGAGGTCGAGCGATTGCAAATAATGCACGTCGTCTTCTCGATAGTTTTCGAGAATTCGCTCATCTTTCCTCCCATATCGAGACCTCGAAGAATACTTGAATGTGGGTCTGGTGCTGGCGATTGGGCCATCGAAGTCGCACAGCAACATCCGAGTTCTGAGGTACGTACGGTACCTTTCGGGATCTCATACCGCTGCCTCCTCATTCTTGAGGTGGGCGTCGGCTGGTTAGAGCAGTTCAGAAAGAGGAAAGGCAACGCCAGCTTGCTTCAGCATTGAGACGAGAATCATGGTTTCCCACTACTGGAGCCTTGATCTCTCGAAGTCAAAGACTCTCGTCAATGATTCTCTGGTGTAATATGGTGCTGCCAGGCCAGTAAGATACCATGGAGTAGTTTGCTAAGGCGTTGCAACAGGTGGTTGGAATCGACATTTGTCCGCATATTTGGCCCGACGAAACGCAGACGCCGCCCAACCTGAACCTTCAGGTCGACGATTTGAATGGAAGGTAAGAACACAAAGGAGACTACTGTCAGACCAAGAATTGGAGTAGGCCTAACTCTGACTAGCTTCACGTTTCCGTCGAATCATTTCGATTTGGTCCATAGCCGGATGATGGCCGGGGCGATACATTCGAATCGATGGAGAGATTACCTTCGAGACATATACCGTGTGCTTCGACCAGGAGGCTGGGTTCAGATGGTAGAGATATACTTCAATGCACAGTCGGACAACGGAACTCTGACCCAGAGTATGCGTATCCACCTGCTGCCTCGTTTCGCACGCTGACCTTCGGTTTGGCAGACCATGCACTTCGAAGATGGTCGAGACGATATTTGGACAGCATGCAACCCTACAAAGAGCCCCGAGCACCAATGTTGATGCAAGGCTGGATGCAAGCTGCGGGGTTCGATTCGGTAGAAACGCAGATGATCCCTCTACCGATGTGCGGCTGGTCCAATGGTTCGATATTTCCCAGACAGCCAGTGAACGTCAAGCTAATGAGCTGTCAGACCCGAGACAGCATCAGATTGGAGTTTCAAATAGAGAAAATACCAGAAGGTTGCTCTCGTCTATCGGACATTATCCAATGACAGAGTTCCGAGGGTGAGTTGGCCCCATTGTGCAACCAGAGAAAGAAGGCGCGGCTCCGATTTGCAGACGACAACAGAGCTGATCTTCATGCAGTATGACTTCTCAAGAGTTTCAGGTGCTGGTTGCGCAGGCAAGGCACGAGGCCGACGATCCGGCGTTCAAGGTGGGTTGGCTAGAAATGCACTGGCCTCAACAAGCAAGATGGCTAACCACGAGGATTCCGTCCGAGACAGGCGTATTTTCCAATGTGAGTGTGCCGTCTATTCAGGAACCTGACTGCATCGAAGACTGACAGAGTTGGTATGAAGGTATGTTTGTATCGGGCGAAAGCCTCGCCGTTGAAGTTGGAAACGAATGGCGAGGAAGAGAAAGTGTTATATTGCATTTCCAAGCGAGCTTGGAAGACGGAGAATCTGGCTTGGGCGAAGGACGACTTGGCATTTTGGCTCGAGTATTCTGATGGCGATGATGGAACAGCAGTGTATACCCCGTGTTTGGCTCGCAAATCTGCTTACTAGATTTTTAGTGTGTTTTGTTGCGAAGTGTGCTTTGTTTGATCGTGAAGTGACTGCTGTCCTGATGGCATACGTAAAGACTGCCCATCTCTGTCGGGGGCTGAGGAATGGAGCAGCACAGGGATGCTTCCTATCAACGAGACATGCCAATTGCGGTGCCAGATGCGATGTCAGAGGCACGACACCCCAGAGAGAACGAGTCCTGCCGATTAGGTACCAGAGTCTTGGTCAAAGAATTGATGCCATGAAACGGTGGGTACATGCCTGCCGTCATAAGGGACGATAGCGTCGTTGACGTTGAGACAAACTCAAAGGCGTCGATCATTCGGAGTGATGGAAAGCCCAGTACCAGGGAACGAAATTATGGTTAGAATTTTATAAAAGAGAAGAATCGAGGTCCCGAAAGGTGGCCATCAATCACAGTAAGAACTATAAGAGAGAAAGCAGCAGGAAGGAGGCCGAGGTTGAACGGAAGGAGGAACAGTGAAGTTGAAATAAGCAGAGACTTGAGCGGAGAGCGGCGGAAGCTATTTTAGTGTCTGGGGTGGAAGGTAGCAAGGACGAGAGCCGCTTCCCACTCCTGGTACCCGACGAGCATTGGACGATGGCGGAATGGACTCTGACTTGGTTGGGCTGAACTTGCCATGCCCACTTCATCGTGTCATGCTGTGCCTTCCGTATCACTAGAACTACGAAAAGGATTGCCCAACGACGCCAAGGTAAGTATGTTGGACCAAGGAAGTGGTGAAGAAGCCGGATGTAGTAGATGCCCGGATAAGGAGGGCCTCTCTCTATTCGTTACCACATGGTCGGGTCGCTTCTCGGTGAGGGAGTCCTGCCTTCAGACGACTCACGTCACATCCATCACGTCCCATGATCCATGTCGATGGCGACAATCAAGCTGCGTTCCCACGGCTAGAGTCCTTCACCGGAACCCACTTTCATCTGAGGACTATTGCGTATACGTAGCAAGGTGATCAACAGACCGGGTCCTGCCATGGCACGCCGCTCGCCTCGGCCATCCAGAGCAAGTTCCACGCCAGCAACCCGCCAGTTCCCACGCCGGTGAGCTTTGTGTCTTTTAGATTTCCCAATTTCGGGAAGCCAGATCCTATGTAGTGTATAATCAGGTGTCGACACAGAGAGACCATTCGCCCTCCGTACGACAGGTGTTTTATGCAACTGACTACCAAATCTAGGGCATGGCGTTCCGAGAGGTGCCGACCAGCTGGCAATGGTAATCTACTGCGTGACTGATGTAGTAGATGCAATTGCCAGGCTTTCATTGTGTTTCTCCTTTCGTTACCCAGACTCCCTCATCCTCCATTGTCAGGATCTATTCACATACCATTTTGGATACTACCCGCAAACCTCGCCTTGGGCCATGTCGGATGTGACGTCGGGAAACGTTGCGGCTTCCCCGACCCATGTAGTGCAGCGCTTCCCCTGTCGCTATTTACTTGTAAGATCAGGCGATACTTGGGTTCTCGGGTTGCTCTTATAGTCTTCATCACACATTATTCTGTACGGATCAAACAGGCTCAGACCTGGGATTGCATTGAGATATGGAGGGCTTATTAACGCTTGTTAATTAGACGTTGCGAGCAGGACGGCTCATTGTGAAAAGGAGCGACAGGAACAGGTGTTGAGAGGTGCTTATTGCCTAAATACCTTCACTGTGCTAAGCGAGCGATACTTGGTACATGTACTCCGTACTCACTCCCATAGCACCGGAGCCACTAGTGTAGGCGCTCCCACCGCCAGGGACCTAGACCGGCCCAAAGCTCCGACCAATGGCAAGCTCGCCCAAATTTTATGCATTGAGGAAGCTGTCGTCAAATTGTCACATCCACGACAACTTCTGCACCATCGCTTGATGGATTGACGATTCTTTAGACTCTACCAACGGCCAATCGAATACGCAGCGCGTCAAAGAAACCTTTCAGCGGACTATACCAAATCAGTGAACCACCAAACAGCACAGATGGCTTCCAGACACGCCACGCGCCTCCTGGCGGCCTTCAAATCCACCACACCATCACCAGCCCGTGTCGCCTCCCCCCTCCGCTCCGTACGCTTCTACTCCTCCGGCGCCGCCCCGGCCTCGCCGCCCCTCCTCGCCTCCCTCAAGACCGACCTCAAGGCCGCCATGCGCGCCAAGGACGCCGCCCGCCTCTCCGTCCTGCGCTCCGTCCTCTCCGCCACCAACAACGCCGCAAAGACGTCCTCCCCCATCACCACCGACGCCCAGCTCGTCGCCCTGCTGCGCAAAACCCAGCGCGCCACCCAGGACGCCGCCGCCCAGTTCCGCGCCGCCGGCCGCGACGACCTCGCCGACAAGGAGGAGCTCCAGGCCCGCGTCATGGCAGACTACATCGCCCACAGCGGCGTCCTCACCCTCACCGAGGCCGAGGTCGGCGCACTCATCCACAAGGCCGTGGAGGAGGCCACCGCCGCGGGAAAGGCTGCCGTCGGCGAGGTGATGAAACTTGTCAACGCCGCAACTCAGGGCAAGGACTCTGAGGTGGACAAGAAGCGCATTTCCGAGCTGGTGAAGGAGGCTCTCAAAAAGGACTAGAGAGCGGCGAACCATCACGATGAAGGAAATGTATGAAAAAGAGATGTATCTTTGCGAAATGTATCATAATTGTATAACTGAATACCCGAGCTCGGTAGCAAGAGCATCTCAAGGAAAGGCAATTGCTAGGTTATTTAGCGACATTTTCTTCACTCAGTACAAGGACGAGAAGAACCAAACAAGAACAGGAATCACACTAGACCTGGCATGGAATCGCAGCACAAGCACAGCATCAAATCAATGGTATCTGTCTAGGTAGGGTATCTTAACAAGTCCCATCCCGGATTTCCCCGTGTTACTCGCTCACTAGGGCTTTTCGAAAAGACGCCCCCCCTATCCCTCAGAACGCCGTCTCTTGATGGAAATTTCAACGAAAAAGGGGCGTGTGTAGTGTGCTACGACGCGCTCCGACATGGCTCACGCCACGCTGTCGTCCTCGTTCCTCAGCCCCGCGTACTCGGTGCCCTGGTTCGCGGTACTCAGCCGCGCGCACAAACTCAACAGCACCACCGTCTCCGTCGCGGCATAGTGATTCAGTGCGTCCAGGAGGATCTGCAGATGCCTGCTAAAGTTGCCCTCCCACTTCTTCATAATCTCAAAAAGGTTGCCCACGCGCGCTTCCTGCTGCTCTCCCGCCCCCGCAGAGGATGTCGAGTCGCCATGCGAACCGGAGGGTTTCTGTGTCCTGACAGCTTGGAAGGCGCCCCACTGCTCTTGCGTCATGTTGGGTGGCCGCGTGGAGCCGCAAAGGTCGGGATCGGCCTTTTCCAGCTCACGCGAGAGCCAGTTGGAATAGGTCGCAAAGATGGTGCAGGTCTGCATCAGCTTGGAGTGAATCTGTCGCCGTGTTAGCTTGCGGTTTTCGCTCTCGACAAGAAAAGAAAGATAAACTTACCCTTAGCAACTTGCTGTTAGTAAGCATGCACTCCTTCAAGCAAGTGTCCAGGAAATCCACGTGGTCCTGCATCAGCTCGTCCACTGTTCTTGTTGGGCCCTCCGAAGCAACGCCATCCTGCCCGTCGTCGTTGACTTTGAGTCTGGACATGAATTTGGCCCAGTTGGGCTCAATAACCTCGGCAGTGCAAAAGTAAAGAAGCTGCTGTACGAACACGAGCATGCGCGCGCGAAGCGTCCAGACTCGGCGTTTCCAGATCTCTAGACTGCGTGAAGAGCTCTTGTGAGACCACGTCATGCCTGATGTCTGCGAGTGCCACGTGGTCGACAGTTGAGATTCGAGGTAACGCAGCGAGAGGAGGTAACGGAACAGAGCCTGGTAACGCCACACGGTCTTGCGACTGATGACGAGGGACACGGGAAACGGCACCGCGTAGTCCAGCTGCAGCGACGTGTAGCCTATGGCGTTCTTGTCAAGTTCCATCGACTGGTTGGCCAGCGGCTGCAGCGTCTCGCCCTGCTCGATACCCGTGATATTGACAACCCTCTGCAGAGATTTGGTGAGAGTGATCTCGTTCATCTCCACTTTGACGTCTTCCTTGAACGGGTCCAACGACACGATACTGCCTGGCTGACGCAGGACCAAGTCGAGAAGCGACTGCAGCTTGCCGGTGTTAACGGACTTGACAGGTTTCCGCAATTCGGAGGCGCCCAGCTCGAGGAAGTAGGAAAAGTAGTCGGATGGGTCGAGGAAGAAGTAGTGCTTGAGCGAACGCAGTCGCGCAGGCAGAGAGTGTGTGGTGAGCAGGAGCTGCATCAGGGACTCGTTGGCGTGCGCGTATGCGCTGTTGACATTCTCCAAGAATCGGGCATCATCAAACGACGTCGGAACATCCTTGACGACCTTGCTGGCGTCGACACCACCGCATTCTCTGACGACGTTGAGATACTTTCCTGCCAAAAGAACCTTGTCCTTAACACCTTCCAGCTGCGGAGGAATGTCATGCTCTCTGATCGTGTATCGTCTCTCCCAATACTCGTCCGTGTAGTCCTGCTCCAAGCGCTCTCGCCGGATGCTCTTTTGCTCCTTGATCAAGAATTCCGCGTGGGGGTCGCGGATGCCGCCGTGGTGCAGCCATTCGTTCAGCATGACCATGTATGGTTTGCTTGCATCTCGTAACAGCGACGTCAGCAGCGCGCGCGCCGCTGGGTCTCCAGACATGGATTCGAGTCTTTTTGTGAGCATCCCCAAAACGACACCGCCCTTGGATATCTTCTTCCCCGAGCCGGGCATAAGATCTCCGCCCTCTCTCAACGACTCGAGAATGTTTTCAAAGTCGTCCGCGCTGTCGCTCTCCTCCTCGTCGTCATCGTCGTCCAGCAAAGCATTTCGCTTTAGCAGCTCCAGAGCCAGGGAGTACAAATGCGACATCATTTTGTTAGTGGGCAACGTGTGAATGTTCAACACATGCAGTGTGAAGGTCTCGTTCGTCAGGAACTGAGTCTCCAGCTGCGCAATCATGACCAGATAGTCGTGAAGAAACTTCCTTACGGAGGCGCAGAGTGCGTGGTTCACAGCGCCAAACTCTTCCCTGCTCTGCACGTCGACGAGTGACTCCAGTGCGGAGTAGTAGGTCGCCATCTTCAGCATCGACGTGGTCAGATCTTGCAGGCTTGGGTCCAGGCCCGGCAGAACCCTGAACGTCGGCCCAGACAAGCGGTCCCTCTCCTCATGCGGGTTGTACGTTTTGGCGAAGCGAATGTACTGGCCCTCGTAGCCCATGAAAACGAACAAGAGGTCTTCGATCATGACCGCCTCTTGCGCCTCCAACGATAGCTCGCTCAGGGGCTTCGGTTGCTGAGGCTGGGGCGCTTGTGAAGCCAGGGGCGGTATGGATATTCGACACGCCAGGGGCGCTGACGTATGTGGAAGAAGTGATGCTTCCGGGTTCCATGGTACTGTGATTTGAGTCAGTCACCGAGTTCCGTTGCAGAAAGACACACGACGGCATTCTCACCTGATGGGGTCTCCGCCTTGACCTCCTTAGGCTTCGTCTCGGCCGCCCGCGATTTGGCCTCTGAAGCTTTGCTCTTCTCCCTGCGCTCTGCTCTCTCGGGACTTTTTGTTCGCTGCACAAAAGTCTCAAGCTGAGCAACATAGCCCCTCTCCGTCCTCCTCTCCTCAACGCGACGATCCTCGTGAGTCCGGGGATTGCCCGACGCAGACCTCTTGTGCGCATTATTGCCAGGCGACGGCGCCCTATCCCGTTCCCGTTCCCGCTCTCTATCGCGATCTCGGTCACGTTCCCTCTGCTGCTGCTGTTGTTGCCGCGCTTCGTTCCTCTCGCTGCGTTCGCTTCTGAAGCTCGTCTGGCCGCCGCCACTCCCACTCCCACCTCCATTGGCCGCAGCCGCCGCCGCTGCAGCTGCAGCATTTATGCGTGTCGTTCTTGTTGGTCGTTCATGTTCGGCACCGGAAGCTGCACCGTTCGCGCGGCGCTCTTGGGCTGGAACCCTGCCAGATGACATGTCGCTGCCTGCATTTGAGTTGGGAAATGAGCCGGGAAGTGTTGTTTACAAGAAGAAACCCCTCTCAATTCGAAGCATTCGCTGGTTGACTCTCTGCCTTTCTTTGCTGGCACTCGTAACTGGCGGTGGTCAAGTTCGGCACTTAATCACTGGCAACCCCTCTATCAATACAGGGCAGCTTAGGCGCAAACGTCCATCGGGTCGCGGGTCGGGTTATGCGATAGAGTGCCCGCTCATTAACCGGGAGCGCGTCTAATCGGAAAATCCTCGCGTGTTGTTGACCACGGGGCCGGGGCTTACCTGACCCCTGAGATATTCCGGGGACGGCACGGCAGCTAGGTGCCTACCTAGGTACTGGACCTTACCTACTTGTATGGAGGTAGGTACCTACCTGAGGTGGAAGGCATCCAATCAGCAGCTCCAGTGACTTGAGCAGGGGGTAGGTACCTCAAGAGGCCTGTTCCGCGCGAGGTATGGACGTCTTGTTAGGTACCTAATTTCTCCGCCAAATGAATGCTGCAGCCGCTGTAGCCCCCCCAGTCCAGCAGGTACCTGCACCTTAGCTTTGCGGCTGCGTAGGCCGAGTGCTTGCCTAACCACCTCAGCCTTCCGCCGTCACCGTTTGGTTCGTAGACCCTGCCTGAAGCTCCCCTCCATCCAACCCACAGTCCAGCATCTCTGAACCTCAACCCACGACGACGTCCAACACGAATTGGCACCTCCGCCCAAGTTCAACCCGAGCAGTCGACTTCTTCCCTCTTCTCTAGCAACTTTGTACACAAAACACCGCCAAGATGTTTATGGCAAGATCTGAATACGGTAAGCCCGCCACTACATTTATCCCTCTTGCCCATGGCATAGCTCTCCTCCTTCTGACACATCTGCCACCCTAGACCGAGGAATCAACACCTTCTCCCCCGAAGGCCGTCTCTTCCAGGTCGAATACTCCCTCGAAGCCATCAAGCTCGGATCGACGGCCATTGGCGTCGCAACCTCGGAGGGCGTCGTCCTCGGCGTCGAGAAGCGCGTGACGTCTACCCTCCTCGAGACGTCGTCCGTCGAAAAGATTGTCGAAATTGACCGCCACATCGGCTGCGCCATGTCCGGTCTCCAGGCCGACGCCCGCTCCATGGTCGAGCACGCCCGCGTCGAGTCCCAGTCCCACGCCTTCAACTATAACGAGCCTCTCCGCGTCGAGTCTTGCACCCAGGCCATCTGCGACCTCGCCCTCCGCTTCGGCGAGGGTGCTGAGGGCGAGGAGACCATCATGTCCCGGCCCTTTGGCGTCGCCCTCTTGATTGCGGGCTACGATGAGGATGGTCCCCAGCTCTTCCACGCCGAGCCCAGTGGAACCTTTTACCGCTACGACGCCAAGGCTATTGGTTCCGGTTCCGAGGGTGCCCAGGCCGAATTGCAGAACGAGTACCACAAGGTGAGCTTCGATGGGATTTTCCGAGACGATTTATTTGAGCAAACGGATCTATGTGTGAAGCAACGAACTAATACGCCTCCCCAGTCGCTCACAATCACCGACGCCGAGACGCTCGTGCTCAAGACGTTGAAGCAGGTCATGGAGGAGAAGCTGGACTCGAAAAACGTGCAGCTGGCGAGTGTGACGAAGGAGAAGGGTTTCAGAATATACACGGACGAGGAGATGGCCGCGGTCGTGGAGAGGCTTCCCGCCAACTGAGGGGATGACGAGGAGGAAACGAGCTGTAATAGAACAAGACCTACGAGGCCGAGGGAGAGCCGAGTCTTGCCGGGAGAAACTCGGGCGACTTTTCCAGGCGGCCAATCACGAATTTGAAAGCTGACGTCTAGACGATTTCCCTGCGTGTATCAATAGTGTGCACTGAACGTGAAGACGGCTTTTAAACGTGCGGCCCCTTCCCTGTCTATATTCTTCCAGTGACTTGAAGCAGACGTCTGATTCTGCCTCTTTCGGATATGTAACGAAGCTCTTTTTCTTTTGTTTACACTAGCTGCGAGTCCTTGACCTGGCGCTTTCTACACGTCTCAGTTCTCTTCTTCTCTGATGACCAGCCGGTCTAGCTCCTGCTCGACGCTGAGCAAGCCCAAGGCATAGTGCGCCCGCTCCGCCTTGGCGACGACGAGCAACTTGTCGTCGCTGTCGAGCTCCTCTATCTTGTCCCCGATTCTCCTCCTCGGGTTCGTCCACACCGACGACGGGAGGACGATGTGCAGCGACGGATCTCTATCGTACGTGGGCCCACGACCCATGGCCGCCGCTTTCTTCCACCCGGACTCGCAGCCTTCGGCGATCTGCCGCGCCGACTGCCAGCCCGTCAGGCGGGCTATGTCGTGCATCCGCCGCACGAGCCAGTGGCGTTGCGCGTCGTCTTGGTACTGTTCGGGCTGTCAGACGTGTTCTCCTTCCTATCATCGGTGGGAAAAATATGTATGGGTGGGTTTTTTTTGGGGGGGCGGGGGGGTTTTTGTTTACCTGGATGGCGCCGACGAAGAGGCAAAAGGAACTCTCAATCAGCGCGGCGCCGACGAGGGGGCTGATTTCCGTCACGGTGGACATGTTCTCGGTCAAACCGGCCGCTATCCTCCCGATTTCCAGGGCGAAGCCGAGGGTGTGCTGCGCCTGGATCCCGGCCGCGATCATGGCTGCCGGCGGCATCTTGGGATGCGCGCGGTAGAGGTGGATCAGGCCCATGTAGAAGTTCATCCAGATGCCCGCCACGGAAAAGGTGCGGTACTGCAGGGTCGGGCCAAAGGGCGAGGCCCTGTCGTCGGCGTACTCGGCGCCCAGAGGTTGGAACGCGGGGCCGAACCGCGCGCGGAGGACCTCGAAGGCTTCGCGGAGCGATTGCCACTCGCGCGTGGCTGCTTCTTCGGCCGCGTCCGTGTCCAGGTCCTCTGTGGTTTCCGACGGTTGCGGAGACTCGTCCCGCGGTGGGCTGAAGCCCATTGGTAACGTCGCCTTTCCCATGTTCGGGAGCATACCCGGGAACATGGGCGGAGACGCTCCGGGACCCCCGAGACCGCTGGACGCCATTCCCGGTCCCCCCATCATGCCGGACTGCGGTCCTCTGGGGCCTCCGCCCATGCCCGATACGTCAGGGGGTGGTCCCCCGGGCATGCCGCTCGCCATACCTGGTGGCGGCCATCCTTGACCATCCGGTGGCCCGCCTTCGTATGGCGGCTTTCTTTGAGCGCCCGGGGGGCCGCCCGGGGGACCGAATCCCTTGAAAGCCTTGCGTTTTCGCGCAAGATCCTTGGATACGAAGGTGCACAACCTCCCCAGGAGCAACATCAAATGGTCATAAGTTCCATAACTAGGTCGTCGTCAGCGCGCCGAGCCATCGAGGTAACTAACGAAGTTGTACAATAGCGAGGCGTCGGGGGTCCCGCTGACGCCTTGTTCTTGCATGACACTCCAAGCTCCAAACTACTGCAAGGGTGAGAACTTACATGGCCTCTAAGCGACCCATTGGTGCTCGCGGCGGGCACTGCGTCCAGTGCTGGTACTCCATACTAGACACGGTCAGTACTTTACGCCAACAATCAGGAGAGAGACGACTTGCAATGGCTTCCCACCGCCTAGCATGCTTTGGTAGACGTCCATCTTACAGTACCACCAGTACAGATCTCTCAAGTGCTCGTAATGCTCGATATCGCGGTCTGTATAGTAGCTTCCCGTGGGTGCCTCGTCCTCGTAAGAGACGTGCAAATTCGACAATCGGCCGAGCAGATCGAGATCCAGGTCGTCCAGATCAAGGCTCATCATGTGTGTGTTGTCGTGACCCATGTAAAACGGGTCCGGTTGTCGACTAGCGCTCTGCTTGAACGAGGCTCGTCGGGCTCGCTTCAGCGGCAAGATGTTTGTCGTCCATCTCCTGAACGGGATCTCTTTGATCAAGACCCTGGCCCCCCAGAGGTGGTTACACCATTTCGTGTGATCCGAGTTCCACACCTCAAAGTACCCCAACAACAGGGTAGCGGCGAGGGTAGCGGGCGTCGATCTCCTCTTGACGCTGCGGACGTTCTTCGCTATCCTGCGAATCGACAGGTGATAGTGCTTCATGGCTGCTGTTGGCGGCATTTGCTGCAGCTTAGCTATTTGCAGGGCGCCCAGGGCGAGCATTGCTTGGAGAAGCGCTGGGTGGTTGAAAGCCAGGATCGGAAAGGTATCTGTAGTCATCAGCAAGCGGTAATCTACAGGCGCCTAGCAAGACTCACACGTCCAAATGTTGTGCCCAGCTTTCGGAACGGAGTAACTGTTCGTCAGTTTCGCGTGATCAAACGGATGCCTCTCATACAAGGACATGCTGGGACCCGTAACGCTGATGAAGTGCCAAAAGAGCGCTGCGGTTCGATCGTCGTTCAGCGGCGAGTTGTTCGGTGTCGGAATGTACGATGTGAGGGTGTACTCGTCTGCAAATGCGGAGAAGGACCTCAGTTTCGTGCCATAACCTTCCCAGGGACCGCTCGATCGGTTTTGGACCAGCTGGCCGTACGCGCTTCCTTCAGCCAGCAGCCCATCAAAGGAGTCCTCCGAATCGGCCATTGAGACATCGTCATCAGAGAAAGCATACTGAATCTCGGATTCATCAATGACGTCGTTTCTCCCAAGAGGATCGCTGGCTTCTGGGAAGACGCCAACCTCCTCCACTCGCTCATGCCCAGGTGGCAGTCTCTCCCAAACTCTACTGGACCCAGCTGCGAACGCGCCGTCGTCGGTGCTGGGGCTGACGATACTGTTGGGAATGGCGGCAAATGGTCCTTGGAAGCTTTCTGGGCTGATGGGTACTGTTGAGGAGGGCGTCAGGGGCATCTGCGAATGCCCGAACGGCAATTGGTTGAAGTCGAAAGGGGGAGACGGTTGTTGATGCAACGGGAGCTGCCCCAGGAAGCCCTGGCCATACTGGAGCACCGATTGGCCATGATAGCCAAGATGTTGCGGCGGTTTGGGAGCTATTGGCGCCAGCAAAGGAGCATTGGATGATTTGGGTGGAGGGTTTGGGATCTGACGGAAAGGGGTTTGCGAAGGCTCTGGCGGATATACGACGGGCCCATAGACACCGTTGAGGTTGAAGGATCCGATTGGGTCCTTGAAGATGACTCTTTGGTTGTAGCCCTCGCAATGTCTCTTGGACTTGATACAGTTGCTGCAGACTGGCCTTCCCTCATCACACTTGATGCGTCGTTTTCGACACGCTTTTCTTCATGTTAGATGATGAACAGCCCGGGCCGGTCCATCCGAAGAGGGGTTCTTGTGGACGTACTTAGACAACCGGTCTTGGTTCTTTTTCTCACATTTGGCTTTTTGCGATTTGGGTCATCTTTCCCATCATCCCCGCTGTTCTCAGACGGCTTTACGGGAGACTTGTCGGCGTCGGGCACTACTTCGGCGGACTCCATCCTAGAAGATGCTAGTGTGCTGCGAGTGAGATCGGGTAATTCAACGTGGCTCTCGATCCATCAGTCAGTGAACACCAACGGGCTGCATAGTCTGATGTCTGTGACCCTGCGGCGCAGCGTTGAGCGTATGGTTCCTCCCCCAAAGCCAGATGGGGAACAAAAGGTCGGCCTGCGCGCCGAGGAATGGGTGAAGGTGACGAGCGTGTGCGATGTAAAAGAGGGACGCCCTGGAGACGGCGTGTTTGCTCCGGTCAGGAAAACGGCAGCGGCGTCGCGGCCAGGACACGGGTGTTGGTGTGCAGGCAGAGTGGCAACAGCGAGCAACGAGACAATTCGAGTATTATTTTCCGCTTTTGTGTACAGCGACGGGGATAGATGGTGGAAGGCAGAGAAAATAGGTCGGGGACCTAGGAAGCAGTTGGTTTTTATTAAGCAGCCATAGATGGTGAAAGGAAGTGAAACAAGCCGGTGTGACTTTGTCTCCCGCCGAATAGGTAGTCATGGATGGGTCGGACGAGATGCATGGACTCGTGGGGTAGGACGGGGGGTGGTCAGGATGTCTGCAGCAGTTGGGCGTGGGTTTCTTAGACACGAGGATGATCAGAGAAGAGAGAGAGAGAGAGAGAGAGAGAGAGGCTTTTCCCTCTCTGGATGGTGACGGTGACGAGAAACTGGGAAGGGTATGTAAGGTAGGGTAGGGCAGAGAAAGGCAAGGCAATGCAGGGCTAGGTGAGGCAAAGTAAGCTTCCCTTTCGAGTAGGTTGTATCCGCAAGGCACAGCGTATTGCAGGGACGGGGCATATAGAGTACATGACATACGGATACTCATGTTACTACTACCCAGGTAAGGTATGATTGCCTACCTAGACATAGACAAGCAACGTATGTGGTAATGGATGTAGTCCAACCACTTGGGGGAAGGGGGAAAAGGAGAGGGGACTTGGAGGAGGAGGTCGGGCCGGAAGGGCCGCGGGGTGTGCCAGATGAGAGAGAGAGAGAGAGAGAGAGAGAGAGAGAGAGCCCAGAGAGATATTTCGGTTGCAAACTCGAGAGACTCGGACGAACCACCGAGTCAAAGCAGGAGAAAGCGGTTGGCCAAAGCAGGGGTCATTAATCGTGCATGACGGGGAAGACAGACGGCACCGCAGCCGATGCTGCTGTTGCTTCTGCTGCTTCTTTTGTGGCAAGGGACAGACGACGTTGCAGGACAAGCTGAACAAGCAATACAGAGTACAGAAATCAGAACATAGGACAGCGCAAACTGGGCGTGACCACCCCGCATGGATGACGAGATGGATCTGAACACCCTTACCTGGGCAAAGACGACACACCCTCCAAAGGAGTGAGAGGTGGTGCTGCGAGAGGGGTGTTGGAAGCCGAGTCTTCTGTCCGTCTTCCTCTGAGAATGTGTGAGCTTTCCTGTCTGTTTCCTCTCTCCTTCTCGTCACCTCCGTAGGTATCCATACATTGCCTCGGTATGTGTCTAATCCAGTACGCGGCGGGCAGGTCAGTGGGCCAAGGTCTGGGCGTGTTGGAGGTGCAGCAAGACAACGGGAGGGAGACAACATGCAACCAATGTCGACGGGCCCATGGTACGCTGCTATTCTTGTGGGAAGCCACTTGGAGGCAACAGCAGCAGGCAGTTGAATTGTCGTCTACACCGCGTCGTCGTGCATGTGGCTTTCGGAAGCAAAATAGAGCTGATGGTGTGGACAGTGAGTGCCGGCGGTGGTGGTGTCCCCCCTCCGAGATATGGTGCAGGTCTGTACGGATAGGTACGGAGTAATACCGTCCATTGCGGACCAACCTGCTTGTAGGTCCTGAGGTGAGGTGCTACCCAAGGTAGGTAAGGTAGACTGCGTTGAGGTGAGTAATCATCACCGGCCGGCCGGTCTAGTGTATATGCGACAAAGACAAACACGGAGACGGACGTGATGATGGCAGCTAATTACCTGATTACCTACCTTACTGCGTAGGTAGGTGAATAACTACAGTATGTAGGTGCTCCATGCTTTCGCGCTAAAGCAGTCCTGGCTTGCTACATAGGATCAAGCTGCTTAGGGCCTCGGCGGCGCTGCTCGATGAGGGGGTTTCTTTCAGGGGTTCGTCATGTCCCGGCTGGTAGGCTTTGCTTAGTGCATCGTCTGTTCGGTAGGTAAGGTGTTAATGGGGCGGGAAGGGTAGGTACCCAATGCAATGAATAGCCTGGGGCCAACGTCCCTTCTTCCTCAGTGTTTCCGATGCTGTGAATCAAGCTAAGGTATGTTGAGTGGCCCAATTGATCTAGCTCGAGCCGAAGAAGTGAACAGACGTAATTACGTAGTAAAGTAGGCAGGCCGAAGAGTGTCATTCCGTGGCAAGGGTCCACCGCAGTGTGGCAGATCGACAGCAGGAGCCTTTCGTCTGGGGAGGTCGCCGCACCTGCTCTGTACCTAAGGTAGTAAGTACTGTGTAAGGTGCCTGCCTAGGTAGGTACAAGTAATCACCTACCTGCAACTTGGTACCTTTTCAATGTCCAAACTTGGCAGGCAGTCAATGGCCCGAATTCTCAAACCCCAGAAACAAAAGCTCTTCTTTTTGATTGAGTACCTTACGGAGATGAGGTGGATTGTCCACGCGCCAAGCTGCACCTCACAACGGTCGTGGTCAGCATGCTTTCGACTCGCATACCCGAGAACGTGGCCACGCATGTTGCGTGTAGTTGGTAGTTCGCGACCTCTCGTCTCAAGGTTGCATCCGCAAGTGTCGTGCCGCGTCCAGAGCAGAGTCTCCCGTCGACACGAACCATCCCAACGAGTCGCAGCACCACTGGAGTCGTCACGGGGAACATGGGGCGAAAGGAGCCGAGCCCTGCCATGGTACTTGATGTACGGATGCTTCCATCCGAGCTTTTCTCTCGAGGTCTGGACGGGACTCCCGCGTGCCAGGGCCCGCCCGTCCTGTCTGGCCCAAAAGGACCGCGTAGGGTAGGGTAGGGCAGGTAGGTAATTACTGCACAGCATGGCAAGGTCAGCAATGACCAAGACGCTATCCGACGACGCATGGGACGCAGGTGGCCTGTGGACACTGGCATCGTGACTTGGGGTCGCCGTTGAGCCAGCCTTGACCCCATTTTCGCCAGCGACGATGGCCCCCGAGGAGTCCAGATCGTCCGTGGGCGCCCTCCGGCCCACTGGTCCCATGCGCTTCCTGTGGCGTCCCAAGGTACCTTAGGATGCCATCCCGCCACTGGATTCTAGACAGCTTGCCATCTGCCGACGCCTCCGGAGACCGACAGAGAACATTATTATTAGCGGTAGGGCAAGTGTTTTGGGAGGGCTATTCCCACCGTTGCCACCAAAGTATGCGCACTCAGCAAAAGCTCACAGTGGTCTGACGATCCATATCGCACCCGTGTGGCACCACTGCCAACGTGACGGGTTGCGGGCTGCCAGACGTAAATGCCACTGCTAAATATTAGTATAGGCACAGTCATTGACCTGGGTAGGAGGAGGCATCCGAGTGCGCAAGACGTCCCGAACTCTCAGGAAAGGGGACAGGACGGATGGTCGGCCATGTGCTTTCGCGATTGAACATTCCCTCAACCCCGGGACGCCACCACATCCGAGAACCACTTTGCCCAATCGTCGCGTTTCCGACTCCCTGGACGGTACCACCGACGACAGGCCGCAGTACAGTCGATGGGCACACGGTGCAACACAAACGTCGCGCATCGTCGAACAAGAAGACGCATGCTGATCACCGCAGCCCATACTCGCCCCTTCCCTCGCTCGTCACGAACTGGTCACAAATCTCTCTCCGCCACCATCGATCGCTTCGTGCCTCGTCGTCCTCCGTGACGTGCAGGGACACCTTGGCGTCTCCTCCCGGTTCTATCCATGACAGTTGAACTTCACCACGGTGACTATTGCGGGCCATATATGCAAGCAGCCTTCTCGCAGCCAGACAGCCCGCCAAGGGGTCGAGATCTTCATTCTATCGCCATGTTGACCTGTCAGCAAGCTGGACGATGGATTCCATATGTAGAGGCTTCCAAGGCACCCCATGCCCATTGCGTGTGTGGCCTAATAGTCGGGCACCTTACGGCGCTGACTCTGAGGTGCTTCGACAAAGATGCTTCCAAGACCGTGCTCTTCCGGGTCATTCCACCGACCCGCGAAGACAAGTCGTCCTACATGGCCTTGTGCGATGTCATTACTTTCCTAATGGCTTTATATCCCGGCACGGAAACGGAGGCGACAAGAAGTCTTCATTGAAGACATGCCGTGCACAACATGGTCTGAGCTCAGGAGGGACGATGGTTCCGAAAGGCTGGTATCGCCGGCGGAAACCGCCGTCCAGGGAGGCTGCCATGCCTCAAGACGACACTCCTCATGGTGCTGAAAGAGCTCGGCCGCTCATCGTGACCAGCTGACGCGCCGTGCCCGACTTCTCGGGCCCTAAGTCGGGGTTTCTAGGGTAGAACCGACTGCAGGCCGAACAGCTTTGAAGCCAGCAGATGTTTGTGGACAAGGATGGCAATCGATTGCGGTGATCCCGCGGCGACATCTTGAACGACCGTCTTGCGCGCGTCAAGAAGGGCTTCGTCACATGTAGCACAGATATGCGCGCTGGTGAACAATGGTGCCAAACGTGTCAGATTGGCGTGGGAGCCAAGTACCCAAGTATGCGAGGGCCAGATGCAACCCATTGCCGGCTTTGCGCCGTGGGCCGAAGCGCGACCAAGGACATTGACGGTCCAAATCCTTCCCGTTTGCAGACAGCTTGACGGAAGCTAGGCAAGCTCCATGTGGCGTTTTTTCTTCTTCTGACTAGGACCTGTTGGCAGCGGTCACGATCAAATTCGCTGGCCGGAGAGACCCAGCTTCGAGTTCAACATCGGACCAAGGACGGGGCCCAAGCGGTTGACAGAAAAAGTGATACACTCAGTGCTAGCGTCCACATACATTGGTAGTGGTATTGTGTATCACTTTTTTTGTCAACCGCTTGGGGGCCCTCGCCCAGCAGCTTTTCTAGTCTGTCGATCGTTCCAGCATCGGGACCCTGTTGCCGCTCTCTGACCAACCACGCCAACGTCGTCAAAGCTCAGGTGATGGGGCGAAATGTTGTCAGATAAGCGTCGATACCGACATTGGTGAATCATTGGATGGCCATCGAATGCCAAGGTCTCGGGAGAAGACGAAGTCGTGATCCCAGGCCCTGAGACAAAACGGCCGGATCAAGCCAGCAAGACTGCGTCAGCCACTCAGCATGCCCTAATGCTCCAGGGTGGTAGAGCGGTGTGTGCAGCTTCCATCAGTGCCATGTTGTAGCTGCGGGCGGGAGGCAGCGGAAGGGACGGCAAACATCGACCTTTCTTTAGATATCGGTCGGACCCAACGACGGGACTGCGTCGAGCATTCTCCAATTCGTGACTGGAACACGGAGATGTCAGCGTGCAGGCATGAAAACCAGTTTGTCGGGTGCCAACGGTACAGAAGCCAACGCGGTTCCCCGTGCTAATTTTGGCGTCGCGTTGCCAAACCGTGTTGCCGCCAATGTTGCAGCCGTGGTTGGTGACGTTCATCCAAACAATTGTCAGACTGAGATCAAAGACGTGTTGCTCTCTCCGTTGGATCACATGGCGATGACGAAGCGAGACATGCGTTGAGGATATTGGAAGAGGCCTCGCGGAGCTCCTCCTTCACCACGCCATCGCCAGGGCAAACAAGCCAAAAGAGAAGCCGAACCCGCCCTCCGATCTTGATATCCAGATCAGGCATCTGCCAAGACCATTTCCTGATCGAATTCTGAGCAAGCAATTTGGGTCCAGTAGAGTTGACAATCGAGATGGTGTTTTCTGGCACGGTTTTCCGAGCAGGAGAGGATATGGTACTTTGGTACTTGGACCTTCTTAGTATAGCAGTGGGGCGCACCGTCCACCAGCATAACTCTTCCATCCTGGTGTCGATCAGTGAGCAGGGATCTAGCCGACTTCTGGAAAGGAAAGGGAAAAAAAATTCAACGACCGCGACCGCTTGAGGCGCTGGATGAGATCAAGACTGATACTGAGCATGAGCATGAGCTTCATTAAGTGAACACCATCATCTCTAATACACAACAAATTCTCTTTCAGCCAGACTCTCTTAAAAGATCTCACACACTAAGCCTGACATAAGCAAAAATGTTCGCGGTTCCCGGGTGGTCTGTATCGGCAGACGCCCTCAAGTCTCAGACCCAAGGCGGCCCCAACGACGGAGCCGCGAAGAACAAGAAGCGCAAGAGGAACAACAAGGACGAGAAGATCACTTCTTCCAAAGTCGCCGACCTCTACGAGAATGTTATCGGGGGCAAGGCCAGGGAGGGTGGCAGGCGCCGCAAGAGCGAAGGCGCTAGCGAAGAGACCCCCAAGAAGAAGGAGGCCGAGGTGAAGGAGGCCGACGAGGAGACCCCCAAAGCCAGCAAGAAGCAGAAGAAGGAGAAGAAGGAAAAAGCTTCCAAGCCTTTAGCAGAGGAAGAAGAAGAGCAGCAGCAGCAGCAGCAGCAGACACCCAAGTCAGAGAAGAAGGAGAGGAGAGACAAGAAGGAGAAGAAGGAAAAGAGAGAGAAGCCTCATCACGACAAGAAGCAGGCTGCCGCCGATGAGCAACCGTCAGGGCAGCAAAACAAATCGACGCCGAAAGACGACGGCAAGAAAAAGGCAAAGGAAGCAGCAGCCGCCATCGCCGCCTCCGTCCCGCCCATGCCGCCGGCGCCGGCGAAGCTCACGCCTCTCCAGGCCTCCATGAGGCAGAAGCTCATCTCTGCGCGCTTCCGCCACCTCAACGAGACGCTCTACACGCGGCCCTCGGCCCAGGCCTACCAGCTCTTCGAGGACTCTCCCGAGATGTTCTCCGAGTACCACGAGGGCTTCCGCCGCCAGGTCGGGGTCTGGCCCGAGAACCCCGTCGACGGCTACATCCGCGACATCAAGCAGCGCGCGAGGCAACGCACCCCCCATCGCGGCGCCCCCCCCTCCCGCAACCCCAACGGCCCCGCGGCGCTCCCCCGCACCGACGGGACCTGCGTCATCGCCGACCTGGGATGCGGCGACGCCCGCCTCGCCGCCACCCTCGCCCCGGAGGCCCAGAAGCTCCGCCTCGACATCCGCAGCTACGACCTGCACTCCCCGGCCAAGTACGTCACGAAAGCCGACATCGCCAACCTCCCCCTCGCCGACGGCTCCGTCGACGTCGCCATCTTCTGCCTCGCCCTCATGGGCACCAACTGGATCGACTTCATCGAGGAGGCCTACCGCATCCTGCACTGGAAGGGCGAACTCTGGGTCGCCGAGATCAAGTCCCGCTTCGGTCCCGTGCGCGCCAAAAACGCACCCGTCGCCCACAGCGTCGGCAACCGCAAGAAGCAGGCCGCCACCGCCGTCGCCGCCGCCGCCAAAAAGCCCAAAGGCGGCGACCCGGAGGAAACGGCCGCGGACCGCATGGCTCTCGCCGTCGAGGTGGACGGCCATGAGGACCGCCGCGGCGAGACGGACGTGTCCGCCTTCGTCGACGCGCTGCGGAAGCGCGGTTTCGTCCTGCAGGGCGAGGGCGAGGGCAACAAGGGCGCCGTGGACCTTTCCAACAAGATGTTTGTCAAGATGCACTTCGTCAAGGCGGCCGTGCCCACCAAGGGCAAGGGTCTCGTCGCCGCCAAGGCCGCCGGCTTCGTGGAGAAGGACAAGAAGCAGAAGAGGTTCGTGTGGGACACCGAGGAGGACAAGGTCGACGAGAGTGTCATCTTGAAGCCGTGTCTCTACAAGATCCGGTAATCATGTGCCGGGGTAGGTTCACAAAAGTTGTGTGTGTATTTAGCTTCATCGGTTCATCAACGGCACAGGGTCACACGTTCATCCAATTAACCAGTAATTAACACACCGTCACTCGTGAAGGATTTCCCCATGGATAGCAGAACATCTCCAAGGGGGCAACTCCAAATATCAAGCATGCTACTGTCTTCATCAAAGCGTGGTCTGTTGATCTACGTTTGGCGCCGACGCTCTCGGGGCGAGGGCGCACTCTGGAACGCCATATGAGGCATCTATGCTGTTGCCCATCCCAACCCAAATATGACAGTGCCCCGTTCCATGCGCTTCCCGGTCATGGCACGTTCATGCAGGTCTTAAATAGTAAAAAGCCCAAGAGATTGTGCACTACGCCCCGAACAAGAGGCCCGCGGCAAATTCTACGTTGCCCCCGGTTGCTTGGAGCGCATTGATGGCCGCCTCTCTGGGGAAGCCCAAGGCCATGAGCTGGGAAATATGCTCTTCGGGGAAGCTGGGAGCGGCGGGCTGCGGCTGCTGTTGTGAAGGCCGGCCGCTTTGCTGAGTCTGAGGCTGGGCCTGGGATGTAGCGCCGCCGGTAGCCGCATCAGGACCACTGACAACACCAGACCGTTGGCCGATGGTTGTCCCAGCAGGACCAGGTAGCAGGGGTTCTCCTTCCAAGGCCTCTTCAGTCTCCCGAGGGATCTCTGCTTCACCCAGGAAGGGCACTTCTTCGCCCTGAATAATCAGCTTGTCCTTGGCAAGGTCGATGCTGGCTTGGTAGCGCTTGAGCATGTCGAGACCGAGAAGAAGCTCTACCGTCTTGCCCTCCATCACGGTGAAGCTGCAGGGCAGGAACATCGTGCCGACTTTGATCTGGGCGGAGTGAACGCGACCGATGATGTTTGCTGTACCAACTCCACGGGCGACTCCTGCGAAGCGCTTGTCGACAAGACGCATGATGCCGCAAGCCTCGGCACAGGCCGGGGACATGATGGTGGCCTGGGCACCCGAGTCGACGAGTGCCTTTACTCGGTGGCCGTTGACCTCGACGTCTACGTAAAGCATGTGGACGCGTCCAAACACTGCAAGGCAGCTGATCAGCGTGGGTTGCGTGTATGTCTTCGCTTTCGTGCTTACCTTCAGGGTTGTGTTCCATGGCGTTCTGCAGATTCTCCATGACTCTCTCCTGACGAATCATTTCCTCAATCTTTGCTTGGGCCTCCACATCGAAGGGATCCGCATTGAGGCGTGCAATCTGCCTCTGCCTCTCCTCACGTTCACGTTGCTCTCGGTTGAAATCGTCGTTGATGACTTGAGCAAAACGCTGAGGATCATCCAGAGCTGCGGCCAGCTGTGGGTTCTGACGGTTGACCTCGGCACGCAGGTTCGGATCCCCCAGGATTTGAAGACGGACGAGCTCCGGGTCTTGTCCCCCTGGCGGCCGCCGACGGTGCTGCTGTTGCTGCGGCTGCTGTTGTTGTAATTGCTGCTGCTGCTGCCCTCTTCTGCCCTGGTCGGGCACACCGGTACTCCCGCGCATATCCCTGACGTGCAAGGCCAACATCTCGCCATCGGCTATCTGCAAGTCCTCCATGGTCTTGGTATCATCTTGGATCAAGCGACCGTTGTGGTAGAGATGCTGGGAGGTGGGTGCGATGCGAGTCTCGGCTTGAATGGCTTCGCGGAGGGTCGAAACGGGCATGTCGGGAAAGATTTCGAGGGTCAGGAGGTCTTGATCCTCTACCTCGGGATTCGTTATGCTCAGTGTGATACGCCTAGAGCGAAGGTTATTTCAGCGGACAGTACTGCAGGCCAGGGCGGGAAAACGGTTCGCTGAAGAGCTTACATGTTGATCGTCTGTTTGCTTCACCAAATTTGAGTCTGAAGTCCTTCGTTGGGCAGTACGGCAAACGTTGGTTGGGTCGTGTGAACAGAGTTGACCCCGAGGCTGGCGGACGGGGGATTCGGATGGAAATTATGGCTGGGCTTCGTCACAAGCCAGTTGAGTTTCACGAACGGTCGCGAAAGCGAAGGTCGAGGTACCTCCAGCTCGGAGCTGCGGTGGAGGGTGTACGGTGCAGTGGATGAGGGGCGTTGGAGGGGCAAAGCGATAGGTATCTAGGCAGCACGGCGTGACGTCTTGCTGAGCGGTAAGCAGTCGGAGGATCAAGAGCTAGAAGCAGCTATCAAACATGGGCATTCGAACGGTCGGCTGCGTGTTGGTTGGTCGGGCGCCAGTGAGGACACAAAATTAAGGTAGCGAATAGCTTTGTTAATGAGGTCAGGTAACTAAGGGTGCGCGATGCGAGAGATGACTACCCAGCCTCGGGTGGTGGAGATGGCTCTGTTGTGACCAGAAGCCAAGGTACTTTGGGCTGCCTGCTAGGTACCTCGGTAGCCAGATACCTCAGCAACCTTACCTTGGTACCTTAGCTAGGTGCCTTACCTTGCCAAGGTATCTTAAGTAGGTCGTGACGTCGACGTAGAAGCAAGGTGCTCGACAGGTGTCTGGACGGCAAAGCAAGGCCTGAAAACGAGGGTAAATACATGGAAGGTACTTGACCTCTAATGCAGAAGAATTGAAAAAACTTACATACCTAGGTACCTGCCTGGAAGCTGCCCAGTAGGCAGACTGTCCACAGAACCTCTGTCTTGTTTCAATCCTTCTTGCCGTTCTCCTATTGTTGAACCTGCACTGGCGGGTAATGCCCCACTCACTCACTGTTGGTGTTCCTCCGGGTGTTTTGGTTAGACACCGCCCACCATCCATCCATCCAAACAACCTGGCAGTTGCAGACGGGCCGCAAGACCCCTAAAACACAGAGGGATGTGTGTGTGTGTTCCTACCTTAGGTACCTACCTATGCGGGGCACGAGAAACAACAAACCACAGACAAGCCTGGCCATTTGATCGAAACATTATACATGTAGACCTTGTAGGTAGGGTAGGTCGGCTTCACTCACTGTCTGGGGAGCTATTGTAGGCTTGGTAGAATCATTTCGCCATCTCAGTTACTTCAGTGATACTTCAGTAGGGTTTTCAACCTCTTTTTTCTCAACCTTTTACTCAAAAACGTGCCTCATGCTCTCGTTGGTGGACTTTTCTACAGCAGGGCCGGACTATACTAGGTACTTACATATGTACCTACTCTGCTACAACGACTAGACCGCCAATTGGCGGCCGCCGGAGACATGTACACCAAGCAATTCTGTGGATTTCTGTGCGACAATGACAACATTACTGCCCCCATCGTCACCTCAATTCGGCCCTCACCAACAACATGTTGCCGCTGCGACGATGAATGGAAGCCAACCAGTTCCTTCACAGCATGCGTGCCTCACGTTGGGTCAGGCATCTTGCCTCGTGTATCCCAGGCAACTAACCATGCCAGGGCATATTTGCTCAATGCCAGCAGACATTTTATCTGCCGGCTACTGCACCCTGGCTCTTCAGCGTTTCTTTTGCGAATTGAATCATACCTTTGGCTGACCCACCTACTCCTTCATTCCCCCGAGCCTGGCCTACGAGAGGCGTCGTCCAGATTGGCAGAAGAGAGACTGCACCCCGTAGAGGGCCAGCGTCGGCCTATTCGGGCTCGTTACAGCTACAGAAGGATCACAGCGGAGACGATGCAACTTCGGATCTTGAAAGTGGGACAGCCATCGACCGACTTGTCTGCTTTGGTCTTCACTCGCAGCTGTCAGCCTCGACGGCGTGAAAAAAGCAGCGGAAATTTTCTGGTCTCAAGATATTGGGCCATGGTCAAGTGTTACCATGTATGAAAAGCCAGTCAGGTGTCAAATATTGGCTCAATTTTCGAATCGTTCTTCAAACGCTTCAATAAAAGAATGGTTGGACCAGCCGCTCTCGTTTGCCGCATAGCGCAGCAAAGCGCGTCGGCCACAACAAGTCTGTCCAACTACATATTTACATGTAACTTAGCAGTACGGATACGGAGTGCCTAATTACCTGGTTTCTCATGATCCTCTTTGAATCCATGCTTCCCATTGCGAGCGAGAGGTGTCTTCGGCTCCAACCCCACTAGTCTACGTTTTCGTCACAGCCAGTCATAATGACGGACCAGTATTGGTTGCACTACTCTACGAGGCGAGTAATCAATAAAATCGGTCGTATCTGGCATGTCATTCAAGGAGGCATCGACTTTGCTATGGAAGCCCTAGGGCCCACGACGCTTTGAATGGTATACTGTTGGTTGGCTTGGCCACTGTTCGATCTTCTCACACTGCGGTGTCTTTGCGTGAACTATGTATAGTAAAGCAGGTCAAAAGAGGTGGGGTAAAGATGCATCTCAATATTTGCACTATTACACTCTCAACTGCCTCAAGCAAGGCCTCGGACTTGCTGATAGGTGGCCTCCAACGCTGAGAAAAATAAACACGGTATGGATTAAGAGCACCGTAGTGGTGCCCGTATTTGTCTGCAGTACCGTACGAAACAGACCCTCGACAATCCGATCCTGCTGTAGAATCTTGGTTAAGCGAGAGTTGGTGTCGACTATCAACGTCACAGGTCGGAAATGTCATGCAAGAGTGGGCAGTCGGATGGAGCGCAACTCAGGGAATAAACAGGCCACGACTGTGCCACTGCGGATGGTCTGGTCACGCGACAAACCTCTCATACCGTCGCAGCAGGTATCCAATCGAAGACCCTTTGCAATGGCAGGATCATCCAACCCCGACTGCTCATTCCCCCAGGCCAGTGGTGATCCCATTGTTTCTTTCAACCGCATAATCTTGGGTTTTGATGCCTGCCTGAATTGGTGACTTTTCGAATCAAATCAGCACACACAGTTCCCCATCCTCCAAACGCCTATTTTACTTACAATCTCGTTTGGGTTATATCCAAGACCTGCCTTTCTGGGACGTATTGTCAGTACAGCCCGGCAAACCATAGCAGTAGCTCAGCTTCTGAAGCCGACCGCTGCTCTACACTTTCGACTCAACCCGGGCCTTTCACTGTCGGAGCCTCGGCCGGTCGTCATCCACCACGGACCCGGTCGTCCCATTTTCACTCCCGACGCCAGCCCCGATACGGCGGCTCCGTGGCTTCACTCGGTGCTGCTGCTTTCCGGCCCAGCTTCCGCCAAAATCCCTGAGGGTAGGTAGCACCTGCCTCCTGGGGCTTTGCCTCCTGGGGCTTGTGATCATGCATCACGCCCGCCTGAGATGGGCACCAGATCTAATTCTTTCCAGTGTTTGCCAAGAGGGAGACAAGCGTTTGCGAGCTGTCTGGCTGATTATTTCGTCATTCCTATTGGTGTAACACATCTACAATCACTTTCCGTGTGTTCGAGCTGTTGCATCACTGCATCACCGCATCACTGCATCACCAGACACGGCAGCATCTACACGACACCTGTAGAAACACCATCGGCCATGTCCAAGCAACCGCCCTCCAAGACCGAGGTTGACGACCTGTCTGACTGCGCGATCGACGACTCTGACGACTGCGACGACACTTACGCCGAGCAGCACAAGAGCATGTGCGAGCAGAAGCAAAAACGTCGTCCTTCGGGCCCTCTGCGAGTCCAGGAAATCGTCCCCTTTCACTTCAGCCCGTTGGTCCAGCCTTTAACCAATTCCAGCGTCGATTCTTGCGTGGCTCTTGAAAATGCCGCATTTCCTAACCCTGATCATCGGGCTACGAGAGAGAAGGTCAGTCGGTGTTGCTCCCCGTCTCTCATGTCGCAGCCAGACAATACCGCTGTCGGCGTCGTCTCCGTATTAAACTCGCTCGTCGCTCACCATGCATAGTTTGAATATCGTCTCTCAACATGTTCCGATATCTGTTCCGGTATCTTCTGCAGTATTGTTCCTGGCGAAGCCAAGGATTTCACCCTTGAGACGCTGCCAGTGGCTCATTGTGTGGAAACTGGCAGGCGCAATGGCGCCGTGCTCGCTCTCTGCGCACATGTCGTTGCAACCCTCGGGAACGGCCCTGTCGTGACAGATGCGGACATGTGTTACCCGCTCAACTGGCGCGATCAGGAGTCGTCCAAGTCGTCGGGCTTGGGTCATCAGTTCGCGGGTCGCACCGTCTGCCTCCACTCCTTCGCCGTCGCTCCAAAACTGCAGGGATGCGGTCTTGGCAAGTTGATGATGAAGACATTCCTCCAGCAAATCAACTACTCGGGTGTTGCCGATCGTGTTGCTTTGATCTGTCAAGATGTAAGTCTGGCTCGCAGTTGACAAACGCGCGACTGTTGCGCTGACTCGCTGCAGTACTTGGTGAGCTACTACAAGCAATTCGGCTTCAGACACCTCGGCGAGAGCAAGGCCTCCTTTGCTGGTGGCGGATGGAATGACATGGTGAATCTGTCGCCGCAATCAAGTCTGTCCAGTACTGACGATATTTAGGTTGTTGACCTCCCCGGCCCTCGAGAGAAGGAGGTAGAAGAAGCTAGGTCGGCAGAAAGGCTCAAGTCCCTCGCAGCGCAGAACCGCGCATTTCTAGAGTCGCAGGAGGAGCCTCAGATAGTTGATGCCGGCTTTCAGGACTGAAGCAGTCTCGGGAGGTCTACCTTTAGTAAACAGCACACGAGCTTGGTAGATGCGACACTTTGGTGACAACGCCGACGACTTTAGTGCCTTTTCCCGGCTTTTGGGAGGGCCGAGGGCATCTAAGCTGCGCTAGAAAGCTGCGGGAATGAACCTTTACAAAGCACGTGTTGGGATGAAGAAACGACATAGACAGCCTTGCCAAGACAGGAAAGCAGATGGACTGCCTATACTTCCTTCACCTTAGGAATGGAATCTGATATGAGAGCATTAGGCCTTGTTATCGCTTCCAAATCACTTTTGTCATCCTACGCGCATAGCCCTAGGGGCTCTACGAACTGTCCTTCAACGTGAGCAGTCGCCGGAGCATCCACCTGCGTCTCCGGGCGAGATACGTTCCCAGGCTTCCTCGCCGACTCGGAGCATCTTCCAGCCTCTAGTCGGTAGCCTTGTACTTGGCACGGTACTCCTCGGTGCGCTTGATGTCCTCGGCAGAAGCGAAGCTCTTGGCGCCCTCGATGATGTCGTCGAGGGTCAAGATGGCGAAGATGGGGATGTTGTACTCCTTCTTGATCTCGCCCAGGGCGCTGGGCCCAGGCTTGCTGTCGTCGCCGTCCGCAGCAGGAAGCTTCTCCATGCGGTCGAGGGCAACGACGATACCGACAACCTCGCCGCCCTCCTGGCGGATCTTGGCAATGGCCTCACGCTTGGCGGTGCCGGCCGTAATGACATCGTCCACGATCAGAACCTTCTTACCCTTGAGGGGAGCGCCGACAATGTTGCCGCCCTCACCGTGGTCCTTGGCCTCCTTGCGGTCGAAGGAGTAGCACGTCTGCGCATAGTGCTCGGGGTCCAGCTCAGCCAGCTTGTCGGTGGTAGAGGTGGCGAGGGGAATGCCCTTGTAGGCCGGGCCGAAGACAATGTCAAACTCGAGACCGGTAGACTTGCGGGCCTCGATGACGGTGTGGGCGTAGGCAAGAGAGATGGCGCGGAGGAGGTCGGCGCGGTAGAAGTCGCCGGCGTTGAAGAAGTAGGGCGAAGTACGCTTCGACTTGAGCTCGAAGGAGCCGAACTTGAGGATGTTGCCGGCGATGGCGGCCTTGAGGAAGTCCTGCTTGTAGGGGGGGAGTTGGGAGGCCATCTTGACGGAGTGAGGAAGTCTGGGTCTTTGTTGTTTTGCTGCTTAGCGGCTGATCAACCAGTTTTGCTTGACGAGGACTGGAGGATGTAAGAGCAAAATCGAGGGTATCACAGGGTGCCCCTCCATACCTAAGTACTAAGCAAGGTGAACTTGCCCCGCGACCCCACCAACAGAAGAATGCGAATGAGAAAAAAAAAAACATGAGCAAAGGAGGTACCGCTGCGCGTGGGCCTCAACTTTGCGACGCGGAGCACTCCGTCTTCACTGCTGGTAATCACAACATGCAGTCAAACTCGAGTAGAGGAAAGTCTCATAAATATTGAGGATCTAACCGCGGTCTTCCGACAATCCCGATCACGCCTTGAGATATTCACTTTTAGCACTTCAGTCAGTCATTGACTGGGAAAGCTAGTGCAGATAGGACCTTGGCTGGACACCTCACGTCCTCGTACCCGAAATGGGAGTGACATCCAGGCGTCGCTGATGATTGGAGGTGGGGCCGTGGCTGATAAGATAAGCAAATTCTCCTCCTTCGCATGCATGGCAAAAAAACTTTTGTAGTGCCTATCGCCCCCCCGAGCGACTACTTCCCGCCAGACTTCACCGACCGGCAATTTTGACCGATCGCAAAACCTGAGGACTGCTTCACTTTTTCCCGCGCAGACCCCAGCCGCCCAACATGAAGACTCAGTAAGCTGCACTTGAAACGAGACACATGGCTTGTTGAAGCGCATCATAGCTAACAGCGCTTGCTTTTCCAGGTGGAAGGACCTCCCGCCAGTCCCCAACTCGCAAGAGTTCCTGGATATTGTTCTGTCGAGGACTCAGCGCAGACTGCCGACCCAGATTCGATCCGGCTTCAAGATTTCCAGAATTCGCGGCTTCTACACTCGCAAGGTCAGGTTTACCCAGGAGACCATTAGCGAGAAGCTCGGCCAGATCATCGAGTCGTTCCCTCGCCTGAACGACATCCATCCCTTCCACAAGGACTTGATCAACACCCTCTACGATGCCGACCACTTCAAGATCGCCCTCGGCCAACTGTCGACCGCCAAGCACCTTGTCGAGACGATTTCCAGAGACTGTGCGTAGGACATGAGTTGTTTGGGGAAAGGGGGGAGCAAGGCTGATTGTGATTACAGATGTCCGCCTTTTGAAGTACGGCCAGTCGCTGTTCCAGTGCAAGCAGTTGAAGCGCGCTGCTCTTGGTCGCATGGCCACTCTCCTCAAGCGCCTCAAGGACCCCCTGGTGTATCTCGACCAGGTCAGACAGCGTGAGTAGCGAAAATGCCGCCCGGGAGACGCATGGCTGACACTGGATAGATCTTGGCCGTCTTCCCTCGATCGACCCCAACACGAGAACCCTGCTCATCACTGGATTCCCCAACGTCGGAAAGAGTTCTTTCCTGCGCTCCGTTTCCAGAGCCGATGTTGATGTGTACGCTGCCTCAAGCTCTACGAGACGAACCGCAACTGACAAAAAATTCCAGCCAGCCGTATGCTTTCACCACCAAGTCGCTGTTCTGCGGTCACTTCGACTACAAGTACCTTCGTTTCCAGTGTATCGATACCCCCGGTATTCTCGACCACCCGCTGGAAGAGATGTAAGTCACGACCGTTCAGAGCTCAGATACGAGTGGGCTAGAGAGACTGACCGACCTTCAAAGGAACACCATCGAAATGCAGTCTGTTACCGCCATTGCCCACTTGCGCTCCGCCATCCTCTACTTCATGGACTTGAGTGAGCAGTGCGGCTACTCCATCCAGGCTCAGATCAACTTGTTCCAGAGCATCAAGCCTCTGTTCCAGAACAAGGTTGTCTTCATCGTCATCAACAAGATCGATGTCGTCAAGCCCGAGGACCTTGACGCCGAGACCCAGGAGAAGCTCCAGAGCCTCCTCAAGTCCGGCGAGGTCGAGATGCTCCAGCTCTCTTGCAACACCCAGGAGGGTGTCCAGCAGGTCAAGAACACCGTTTGCGAGCGCCTCATTGCGGAGCGCGTCTCCCAGAAGCTCAACGCCGGCACCAACGCCAGCGGCGCCATCGGCGGACGTCTCGCCGATGTCATGACCCGCATCCACGTGGCTCAGCCCATGAACGGTCAGACTCGCGAGACCTTCATCCCCGAGGCGATCAAGAACATGAAGAAGTACGACAAGACCGACCCCGAGCGTCGCAGGCTCGCCAAGGACGTCGAGACGGACAACGGCGGTGCCGGCGTCTTCAACGTCGACATGCGTGCCGACTGGCTCCTCAAGAACCCCGAGTGGAAGTACGACAAGATCCCCGAGGTCTTTGACGGCAAGAACGTCTACGACTTTGTCGACCCCGACATCGATGCCAAGCTGCAGGCGCTCGAGGAAGAGGAGGAGCGCCTCGAGAAGGAGGGCTTCTACGAGTCGGACGAGGACCTCGAGGACGAGGAGGAGGCCGACATCCTCTCAAAGGCCGAAATGATCCGCGAGAAGCACGCCCTCATCCGCAACGAGGCCAAGATGAAGAAGCGCCTCAAGAACCAGGCCATCATCCCCCGCAAGTCCGTCAAGATCCCCCTCTCCCAGATGGACGACGCTCTCGACCAGCTCGGCGTCGACACCACCGACATCGTCAGCCGCGCCCGCGCCCAGTCCCGCCCCCGCGGCCGCTCCGCCGCGAGATCGCGGGCCGCCACCGAGGACACCGACGCAATGGAACTCGACACGCCCAGAGAGCGCCTGCGCTCCCACAGCAGGGCGAGAAGCCAGTCCCGTGCGCCCATCATCAACAGGCGCGAGGACGGTGTCGTCGACGACGCTGCTCGCACCAAGGCTGAGCGCCTTGCTAAGCTGGGCCAGAAGAAGATGAACAGATACGCCAGACAGGGTGAGGGTGATCGTCACACCACCGTGTCTCTGGAGAAGCACTTGGTAAGTCTCTTTCCGCACCTTTTTTTCGTCAAACGGTTTTTTCCCCCCTCTTTCATCACGACTAACCAACCCGTCCTTAGTTCTCTGGCAAGCGTGGAATGGGCAAGACCCAGAGACGTTAAACCGCTTCTTACATCTGGGAAGGGAGGAAAAACGGATAATGTGGGTGATGTCAAGCACGATTCGGCATTTCTTTTCTTGGCGGCATCGTTTTGCGCTCCCTTGCGGAGGGGGGAAAGAATCAAAAGTAAACTTACGCCTACTTTGTTTCCTATCAGGCCTTGGGGGCGTTCTTGGTTTTTGCTTCTTCTTATTTCGACGTATGGTGCTTTTGAACACACAAAAAAAAAACAAGGACGAAGCTGGTGCGTGGCGGGTGACGGAGACTACACGAGACGAATGGTGAGGCCCTTGCACTTGAGAGATGACAATCAAGAATGGGCAATCGCCATCAGCCTCCCGTACCCGTGTCAGCCCCAATCGCAGACCTGTCGGGAGTGGCTCATGATGAACGAGGCCCGTTTGAATACCCTAGACGAGAGTAGAAAGAATGAGTCAAGTTTAAAGTCAGGTATGCCTCAAGCTGTGAAAACCCAAGAGACATGCATGTGTACACACGTAGTTAAAGGAATTGTTAAATAATCAATGTAGCTGGCTCGATATTATTGAAGAGCACCTCCTTCCAATGGGTACGTCCAAGACATATATCTACTCCTGACTGTCGTCTGCTATAATGTATGAGGGCCCCATGCCTCCAGACGGTGCGTTCCTCCGCTGCTCATCACCCCTCGCCCTCCCGACTTTACTGCTCATCGGCAACCTGAAGGCCCTCCCTCAGACCTTCAACCACAAGCTCTTCGCCTGTAGCACGGCGGTAGATATCCTTGACATCGTCGGTTGTGCTCTCAAAGTGGCTGGAGGCGTCGTAGCTCTTGGAAACGAAAACGTTGTCGCCGCGGCCGTCGTCGGTAGGCTCGTAGATGGGGATAGGAGCTCCCTGAACAATGGTTAGCAGCGCCCCTCGATAACGTTCTGACAATGCAATGTACCATGAATTGCTCCTCGATCTTTCCAAGACGCTCCAGACCAGGCTGCAGCTCAACGTGGTGGTTGGCAGAGCTCTCGGCGATGGTCGAAACAATGGCGATCCAGTAGCCCTTGGGGCAGACGTTGTGCGCAGACGAGACACAGGCGATGTAGATGTCTGCCGAGCGTCAGTTCATCACTTCTTCTCTTTGCATCGCTTCTAAGACATACCGTTCTTGCGGCCAATCTGAGACTGGGGGATGATGAGTTGAGAAGAGTCGCTGTCGTTGGTTCCCGCCAGGGGGTGCTTCAGGATGCAAATAGCACGCAGGACCTGGCCAATGACCTTGACCTTGCCAGGGAAGTAGCTTGGGTCACCAATGATCATCTTGGCCTTGGTCTCAAACTTCATCTCCTCGACGCCGCTCATAGTCGCCTTGATGCCAACGGCCTTGCCGCCCTCGTATGTCACCTCGTCGACGTTGGTGTGGAGCATGTAGGTGCCACCGTAGATGGCAGAGAGACGGGCGAAACCCTGAGGAAGCTCGCCGAGGCCGTAAAGAGGGTAGATGTAAGGGGACTTGCCGTAACGGGCCACAGAGGTACCGTAAAGGCGGATGCGCTCGATGGCCTCCGGGGCAGCTCCAGGCTTGTTGATGTATTCGTCAGTGGGGAACAGGGCCATGGCGTGGCCAATGAAGTCCCGGGTGCCGGTCTCAAGGCCGAACTTGTCGTACACTTCCTTCATGGTAACGTTGTTGATGTCGAGACCTATCACGTGTCAGTGTGAACGTTCTCAAAGCTTTAAGCCGGCGGTTCAGGTTCCTACCCTTGTGGGTGGCGGTGTCCTTGCGTTCGAAGGACCCAATCCACTCAATGAAGCTCTTCATGCGGCGCTTCTCGAAGATGCCCATCAAAGGCGAGCGAAGGGCCTCGCCAGCGTCGGAGGGGACCTTTGCGACGGTGGCCTTCGGACCCTGTCCTTGCTGGACATAGCTGCCAGCAACCTGCTTGAACTCGAGGTATCGTGTGACATCGGTCGAGACGAGAATGTTGGTCAACTCGCCAGAGGACATGAGGAACTTGGGGACGAGGTCGATGTTCCAGTCATTGAGACGGCCGTACTTGGTCCAAGGCTCCTCGCCCTTGGCGTAGTTGCCATACTTCTTGAACAGCTAAAGGACAAGTTGTCAGAGCTCAGTACAGCAGACAAATCGAATTTCGGGAGTGTTTACCGCCTCGAGGTTCACGGAAGCTGCCTCACTACACTACGTCAGCGCAAGCTCGTATGTGGACGACAGCGGCAGAGGGCAAGACGTACGCGCCATAGTGGTCGTTGCGGTCAATGTGAAGAACCTTCTTTCCCTTGACACTGAGAACGCCAGAGAGGATGCACTCGGTCAGGCCTATGGAACGAAGACGACGAGGCTCATAGTTAGCCAGGAAGCTCCCCTGAGCAGCAAGACCAGCACATCGGGACCCCACTCGTCGGCGAGTGACGATGCGGGGCAGCGAGCGTAACGTCACTTACCAGTGCCCAGCACAATGACATCGTATTCCTTTGCAATCTCATCCATGTTTGCGCGAATCTAACGGGTGTCGGGTGTTTGCAGGAGGAGGGAACAGAAGAGTCGGTGGTTTAGGACGTTGACGACTGGAGAAGTTGTTGCGGTGTTGAAGGGGACGGGGACATGGGGCCAAAAATGCAGCAAAGGAAAGACTTGGGTGGGGGGAGGGGAGCAGAGCCACTTGCTTCACTATGCCTAAGTACGAGACGAGAGCGACAGGTACCTCCCAAGCTGGGCCATCTAGTAGAGCAGCAGCGAAAGATGGAAAGAAGGTACATTGTCATCCACCAGCCCAGGTACCGTTCTCTAAACTGCAAGACGGTGTGCATACTGAGGTAGTCAACCTCACTTTACCTCCCGGTATCCGTAGACGGCCCAGGTAAGTTCAGAGGGTTCCAGCGGGTGTGTCACTGGGGTCAGTGCCATTACCATGTACGTACACCTGTTCCAGGGGCTGTCTGGCCTGCCTGGCTCAAGACTCCAGTCATTAATGGGTACGTCTGCTCTCCGGTCTCCGCTCTGTGGCTTCACCGCTAAGGTAAGCTAGGTAGCTAATAGTCCAGCCAAACAGCTCAAAGCGAGCGAGAGATACTTCATTACATGTAATTAATTGCCCCTTTTCCTCCACAATCAAACCACCTCCATCTTGCCGTGACCACCGCTGGGGCTGTCAAGATATTCGGCGGTGTGATTGGACTTGTCCTTACTGCGTCTTGTCGGTTGCAATGGCCTAGGCCAAACTTGGTTGTCCCGCCCTTCCCCGTCCCATTTCTGTAACATTATGCGAATATCGTCTCATCGCTTGCCAGGTCTTGATTATGCAAGGCAAGCTGTCAGTCAATTAGCTTCTCAGGCTAAAGTGGCCTCGACAGCTTGTCGACATGTTCCTCGCGATAATCGAAACCGTTATATCACGTGCCTCGATTACGTCCTTGAAGGTCTTACCGTGGCCGAACGCTTCATGAGCTCGCCAAACGCATACAAACGTATCGTACAAGATGCTATACATTTCAGGATACAATGTTACATATACATAGCCCCCATCTGGGAGGTTCCTGTCCATGAACACGTGCATGGAGGAGTCACAACAGCCCGGTCGATCACAGCTTCGGGACCGGGATCGATGGAGCTGGCTTCTCCGCCGGCTCCTCAGCAGCCTTGGTGTCCGCCGGCTGAGTTTCAACCTCAACCTCAACCTCGCCGCTCTTAGAACTTTCGCCGGAGACGGCCTTGTTGTCGGCTTCGGCCTTGTTGTCGGCTTCGGCCTTGTTGTCGGCTTCGGCCCCGACCTCAGCTTCAACCTTCTGCTCGGCTACTCCCTCCTGCGCATTTGCGTACTCCTGCTCGTAAGCTTGCACATCGACAAGATCATGCGTAAACTCAATGACTGAGTCGAATTCCGTGTATACCTGTCCCTTGCCCGACAGGTCGTAATGGGGGTCCTTCTCGGCCAGCTTGTTTGCGTCTTCCCAGACGTAGAAGCGCTCCGTCAAAACATGCTTGATACGCTTCATTGTCGATTTTACCTGTAACCATTTGATCAGCAATGCCTTGCACCAAAAGGCTGGGGGAGGTCAACGAACCACTCTCTCTCTCTCGTCGGCCTCGTGGTCTCCAAAACCAAGCCTGCGCCTCAGACGCTCCCTCCTCGCGGTTGCGATGCGGTTTCGCTCCTTCAGACAGATATACCACAGAGCATGGAGATCCTCCCAGCTCTTCATGCGCAGTTCCGACACATCCCAAGCCCGGCCGTGAGACTGGTCTTCGGCGGGAATGTTCGCGATCTCCTTGTTGTAGAAAAACTCCCAGAGACCATGGTACGGGTCTACACTGACTGTACGCTTGTAGTTCGCCGGCTTGGGGATATCTTCAAAGGATACGGAAAGCGGCTCGCGAGGACCAGATCTCCTCATCGTCGTGACTCCTCTCAAGCGGTTGTTGTCGCGGGTCTTGCGCGCCGACTGGGCGGCCGAGGTTGAGAACGAAGATATCGCAATTCGCGGGGACACGGACGTCGCGCTGGCACGCAGGGCGCGGCCTATGGATGGCCTCATCGAATTGAGGTGCGCCATGGTCACTGATTCGGGGTCAGCGAGGCTAACAAAAGAAGATCACGAATCCCTTTCCCAGAGCTTGAACTGCTTCGCCTGGTCAGAAATTTGGATGAGCTTTCGGCCAATCAGGCGAGTGACGCCGCGGCTACGGGTGAACAACCAACCGAGTGGATCCTTGCTTGGTGCCACACTTTTCGGGTGTGGCTTGATGTGGCTGCTAGGCTATGGCAACGACACTTGGCAAATCACCCATCGAAAGAGCAATTTCATCTTCCGCGCTGTATGCCAATAACGCTAAAGCTCCCTTATGTTTGTGGCCTAAAGATGCCGAAATCACCTCGCCTTGGTTCATGTATGGCTCTGCGGCAAATGGCGAGCAAACTGCCCTTATTACACAACAACACGGGACACTCGAGCCCTCTAGCAGATGGTCAAGTGTAGTCTCAGCGGCTGGCGATTCACATTGCCCAAGAATTTCTGTAGTTTCTTATTGGTCTCGGGATTGAGCGCGATGATTCAGCATCAAATTAGCCACCGTATGGCTACCAATTTGCATCTGGTTTCAACAAGCCATGCGCGAGCCACGATATAAGGAGCGACAGGCTAGCACGCGTAGCGGCGTCAGACGCCCAGGACGTTAAGTCTCATTCGCGGTTATCGTTGTGATGTTGCTTGCTCTAATCAGTACCATATACTCGGTGGTGCAGCTGCGTCGATGGCATGCAAATAAGATAGTCGGTCTGAGTTGTTGGTGTCTTGAGTGGATAAACCCAGCTCTCTAGAACCTCTCCAGCTTAACTGAGAAGTTTACAGTTGCCATGGCTTTTGCAAAGTCCAATTTTCCATATTAGATAGGCGATAGACGAGAGAACAGGACCTTCTGCTTTCGATCTGAATGCTGTTGTACCTCGGCACAAGAGGTTCCCGGTTACGGCAATTCCTAGAGATCCGATAAGAGGAGCGGGCGGGCATTGCTTCAAGCGTAGACTGACAGATATCCGTCTTGAAGCATGTTAGGCCGGCAGACCCCAATTCTACACCACCCAGTTCTACCACGTCCTCACTTTACCGACGAGGGAATTCATTTCAGATTGGGTTACTCGTGGTGGCCAGAACTCTTCTCGTGTATGTTAGGTTGCAAAGGCGTAGATGACGCGCGGCTGGAACATACTCCGTCGACTTCCTATTGTTGCGAAGCTATCACAAATTGGACGAAAGACTTCTCCCTCTCCAATCAAGGCAACTCAATCAGAAGCAATTCGAAACAGAGGCAGCTTAGTGCAGGAGACTAGGCAGAAGAGACACCGGCCCAGTTCATTTTTACACGGGAATGCCGTTTTCATGTCTCTCCAGAAGCGCGACCGAACCACGAACTGGCAAAAACTTCCTTGGAATCGTAACAGGTTACCTTCTGCTAGAACACCTGACTACCCGTAGATACAAGAGGGTGCGCGGTGCGAGCTCAGATCCGTGTTCACTGGCAGCATGAGGTGAGTAGCGTTGCTGGAGATGTCGTGGATCCCGTATGATTGTAAATCGTCTTATAATGGTAATTGAGATGATGAAAGCTGTCTACTAGCTACTGGCTAGTCTCTGCACAACTGAAGCTGCGAAAGAAAGCACCCACTGATTCTCCCTTGCTATTTACCTCACTTCCTCCCTGGCTTCCTATGTACATCTGCTTTGCTATACTAATAATACGGTCAAGATGGAGAACTTCCAAAGTGAGGCAACGTGCTACTAACCATCACGTTAAACAATTAAAACTAAATTTACTGAGGCTACTGTTCTCACAGACCACCCCAGGCCCTACCTAATGTCTCATAGAACGATCTACATAGTCTACAATACCTACATTCCGACAGTGCTCGTCTTTGCTGCTGGTGGAACTAAACAGTCAGTAGCACAGGTGGCCAGTGATATCAGGGGCTAACCAATACGTCGATAGAACCGACACCTGATCTTAGTTCACAGCCGTTGGTGGCAATCTCACACGTATTTTCTTACAGACCATTGCTGCACTACAAGAGTCCGACTGCATGTTGGCATTGCAATATTTTGAGCAACCCACATCTATGGATCGAAGTGCTGCCAGAAAAGCTCACAAGAATGTCTGATACTACCTGGCATGGCCACGAAAAGCCACGAGGTGAGTTGCCTGGAACTTCATGTAGGGTATTGAGCTCAGACACCCAGCCAGGCTGCCTGAGACATGCGATCACAACGAGCCATCTCCCGCAGCAAAGGTCACCACTGCATCGCAGATACCTCTGGGAACTGGCAGTGTTTACGTTCGTATCGTTGAACTGAGATGGCTTGAGCGGAAACGTAGAAATTACAACGCCTTTTCTTACTAGACCTTCATCGCGGCATGTGCAATTCTCGGATCGTTCCCTGCGACCATTCTCAACAGGTTCCGAACTGGGACTGTAGCGGCTTGATTCCTCATATTAGGACCGCGACCTATACACATCGGTTCGTCTCGCTCAGAGACTACCCGGCGCTTGAGGACTCTCCGATTTGACGCATCACGAGAAAGCTTCGAGCTCAGCGAACGCAGCAGGTCCTAGAGAAGGAGTACTGACTGGCCGCAGGTCGTCTTTAGCCTCTCGAATAGTATCAGGGACGTCGACAACACGTTGCCTGATACAAACATTGCACACAAAGATGAGCGGAAGCCCCTCGCTGAACACATTCACACACACACGCCTAAGCCAAGCAAACAACCAGCAAACAGTCCACAAACCCCTCCTCCGCCAAACCTTAATGATCCAACGTCTCCATGCGGAAACAGAGTTCAGATAGATGCAGTCCGTCCCCATTAACCCACCGTCCCGCGATGATCCCCATTTTCGCTCGAGTCCACACCAAGAGCAGAAAGACAGAGCAAAAGGGGAAAAAAGTCCACAGACGACGAACACGCGGATCACCCTCTCCGCCAAAGATCCGCAAGCCGCTGCGGAAACTCGTCCCACCGTCCACTTCAGCGGATGGCAGCAGGCCGGTTGGCCCAATGGCAAGGCGTCTGACTACGATTCCAGACAACCTGCTTCACAGGTTTCGTCGGGGTTCTGATATCAGGAGATTCTGGGTTCGACCCCCAGGCTGGTGACACACACACACACATTCTTTTTTGTTCTATATATCGTCTTCTTCTCTTTTCCTCCCCCCCCCCTTCTGGTCCCAGATACTTGTGTACTACGTTGCAACTCCTGTTCCCGCCAGCTTGCGGTGTCTGGTTATCCGACCACCTGACGTTGGCGTATAACGTGTACCCTTCCCTTCCTGCACCGCGTTGCAGAGTTTTCACCAGGGTCTGCGGCGGATATCGCGGAGGGGGACGAATCGAATCCAACGGAACGCGGCTGCGAAAGTCTGCCTAGCCCAGCCAGAGGGGGAAGACAGAAAAACCGTATTCAAACGGGGAGCTGTCCGGACCTTGGCTCACGATGGGGCCAAGGCGGCCGACTCGATACGCGCATATGAAGTTCACGATGTTTGGTCACTCGAGGAGAGATGGGGTCCTCGGGGTGTAGTCAACTCGGCCAGAAGGAGCTCTGTCCCTTGGACAATTTATTCCCATGCAACGGCGAGGGAATTGGATTCAATGCAGTCATCACGACGCCGGCACACAGGTTTTTGTTTCTTGGGGGGGCTTCCGGGTTTCTCCTTCATCTTATGAGCGGTCTTGACGGTCTGTTTCTCTGAGGTACTATTTTTCGCCAGACCTCAGTTTTGCCACCACCACGACGTGTCACAATCACTGATTGTTTTCACCTGCAATTCGTAACGACTCTGTAACTCCGTAAATCCGCGCGAAGGGAAAAGAAAAAGAAGACATCCAATCCAACATCATCTCGCCGCCTAGTTTCCGCGTCTCGTGAATCCGAGACAATCAAGCAGAAAAAACAGCCCCCAGGTACCCAATAAAACCCACAAAAAACGCGGTTCGGCTTTTCAGAGACAAGCCTCAACAACCGAGAGGATCAGAACCACAAAATCTCGCATTCCAGAACCTCGAGAAACCATGTGCCGGGTGGCAATTGTTTTGGCAAAAAAGGGGCAACGTCGGTCGGCCATGCTCTCGCGGCAGACGACCAAGATAGGGTGGGGCCTGCAGATGTTTCGGCTAGGAAAAGCCGTGTGTTGTTGGAATCTCTACGGTGTCCCTCCTCACAACTGGAGACAGAACTATCGTGTACATCCGTTTGCTACATGTGCATACAGTTGCCAGTTGTCAGGGTGGCATACTCACATACGCCAGGCCGCCAAGCAGACGTTTCTCGGCGAGCCCCCGAAACAACCATGCCAGTTGCTCTGGGCTCACCGCTGCGGCACTTCAGATGGCGAATGATGTGCAGCCCACCAAGACTTGAAATGTCACGAGACCTCCGCGTATATACGGCCAGGGTGTTGGATATTAGGCCGACTACTGTAACCAAAACCTTTGACACTGTGGCAGGATGAATATAGTAGCAGACGGTGGGCAATCTCGTGTGGACGGACATTGCGACCGGAGCCAATCTCCCACTGAGCATTCAAAGAGGTGTCGATGGGGCATCTCCAAGTTGCCAGAGGCTGGCGAGAGATGACGGGAAGGGGAAACAAATAGAGAATGAGGAAGGTGAGGACGCATCGATACATTGCGCAACCAAAGGTCGTTATCCGCAACGCCATGTTGCAACCAAGATAGGTCGCGATACCGCGAATTGGTTGATTCGTGCGCCAAGCAATAACAGTTGACGCAAGTCGACCCAGTACAATCGGCTCTGCTGTTCCAACTGGCGCAGAACCTTTGCCAACTTGGCAGGGAATGCGGAGCCATCTCCGACTCTGGCAACTTACCTGAGTCGGGGATCGGTTACCTATGACGCAATCGCCTTGAGAGATAATCTTCGAATATCCTCCTCATCTTGTGTAACCGGAAGGTCCGCAATCCCACGCCCCTCCCGCGGTTCGCGGAAGACCCACACGGAAGGGCACCGCGCTCGTCGCTGAACTTTCGCCGTTAAAAAAAAAACGTGATACACGGCCGTGAACCGCTCCCGGAGGAAGGGGAGGGGTCGCTAATGAGGCTCCTCTTGACGCACAGTAGACCACGGCGCCGCGCCGCATTGCGTCCTGGGCGAGATGAACTTGGCAGTTGCTCCACGATCGGCATCCGGCCGAGGTGTCAAACCAAAGCATGTCGAATCAGTCGAGCCTCTCGACTGGCGTCATAGGTGTACACGACTGAATCGCGAAAGCCCCTTTCCGAGCTGGACAACCCGGATGTGAGGCGGCCTTCAAACCGCGCAAGCCAGCCTTGCCTGCCAGTCATCAACTGGCATTACATTGCAGGAAGGTCTGTGGCCGAGTGTTGCGTATTTCGAATTTCCGACGGCTCCCTTGCCTGCCGGAGATGACGACGCATGGCTCACCTGGCCGGCCGGCCGATCTGATGGGGAAACCCCCGACGACGACGGCACACCGCAAACCGTGCAGCCAGGGAAAGGCAGAGGGTCGCCCTCGGTGTTTACCTGACGGTTCAGCGCGGCACAGCCAGAAGTGAAACGAGCAAGGCTTGAGCTGGCGACAGAAAAGCGCAGGCCGTAGTTTACGCAGCGGGACGCGACATCGGATGGACGAGCTTGTTCCTGGGCCCCGACGCTTCTCGCGCCAGTTGCAGTAATGAAGGAAATCCAAGAAGCGTCGTCGCCAACCCCTGGCCGGTAGAAGCCCTGCTTGTCCAGCGCAGCGCAGCGTGCAGCGTGCTGCAGCAAGGCGTACCCAGAAGCATCGTGTACATGCCCAAAATGATGGATCGCATGCATTGCGTGGTTTTTTTTTTCTCCCTCTCTCTCTCTCTCTCTCTTTCTCTTTCTCTCTTGATGTAAGGCAGGCCTACATTAGCCTCTTTTCCAAACCCATAGCGCGATCGGAAAGCTGTCACTAACGCTGCACTTTTGGCGGCTGCTGATGTTGTTTCCCAGACGCGACTACCAGGCATCAGCCGTTCGACACGTAGCGAATTTTCCAGAAGGAAAACGGCTTCAACCTCGGAGCGGCCAATGGGCAGGGGTTCGCATACCGCTCCCACGTGGATGATCGTGGGTCTGGTGTTCCAAGTGGAGATTCAATGCGCCGTCGTCCATGGTTTATCGTGTCACCAGCGAAGGCAGGACGTCTGTGGTGTGTGTGTGTGGGCGTGTGTGAGTGTGTGCCATGTACCGAACGGAAGAGGTACCATCGGGGGCAGCAACGGCGTCTTTCTCGGAGTGGAAGCGGCTGGTTGACGAACTTTTGACAGGTCTGCTATGCCATGCTATGGCACCTGGCATAGTTGGTCAGTGACGAAGGAAAACGCACAACAACCTCTGCACAGAACATGCGACTGGTTTGTACGCATACCCTTGCAATCTCGGGGATAATTCGACTTGTCGAATCAGTCTGCCAGCCTCTCCTATTCTGCTGGAGCCGTGGTGTATCTCGCAGGCAAGACCCTGACGAGGGCTTGTGAGGGGTATTGCCAACCAGAAGAAAATCACCAATCCCCTCGTGTCGAGAAAAAATAAAAAAAACCTGACTAGCGTTCTCGAGCTGACCTGGCCTGACATGACTTCCGGCCGGCACTTTGCTCCTGCTCCTGCTCTGCTCATACTACCTATACTTGTGGTGTATGCCTACCTTGGTACTTGTAGGTACTCACAGTACCTAAGTGGACTGACTACCTAGTACTGCGGAAGGTGCCTATATAGGTACTTTGTTCATAATGGATGTACACTACCTAGCAGCACCGTACAGGGCAGTTTGCACAGTGCTCGCTTACCAAACTGCCTCCTTGTACCTACTTGACTGACCAGGAATCTGGCAAGCACACTCAACTCACCCTTGTGGCGTGCTGCAAAATACCTACACAGTACGGCCCAAGTCCATACTTCCGCGCTGCGGAACTCAACCCAGCTCACTGGCATGGGCCCTGCTGTTTCCGAAGACGAGCGAGTCAGAACTAGATGGTGTTGTCTAGTTTCGTGACGGTGACTGCTGCACTGCAGCATAACGAACAAGAGGAAATCGCTGGTGGTTGGTGCTGGCCAACCCTCGGTACTTGTTTATCTCGCTGATTATTCGTACCACAGCAGACTTGGTAACGGGCAAGGATTCGAAAGGCTGCAAAGTCTGATGGGAACCGCGGCCAGGCACTTGCGTATCTGTCGCAACATGCTCTTGACGTAGTTGGTCCCCTTCATGACTCGTGCAACATCCCATGTTCGTCATCTTTCGCAAAGCCGGATGTCACGTCCCCGTCTTCCAAGTCGTGCCAACCTCCTCCAGGCTTTCCCTCCCGACTCTGTCCAAGAGTGGCGGTCAAATCGACTCCCGCGGCGAAACCCGTCTTGTCGTACTACTGTTATAGCCGACGAGGGGTTTTGTGCAGATTTTGTGAGGTAATACCGCCGGGAAAAACACCACCATCGTCAGTCAGTCTCATCATGCTTGTGCTGCAGGGTTCTCGGGCCTAAGCAACGCTTCACCATCAAGCAACCTAACCTGCCATCTCGACGCAAGGTCCGCTAGAGTGCCTCAGTCGTCGACGGTGGAGTCTTCGAGAGGGAACGGAACCGCAAAACAGCCTCGACGTTGTGGTTGAAGCCACGCGGGATGGCTCCACACCCGAAGAAACGCGCTTGTAGTTGGAGTGCGTAGGTGGTCCAAGGTATCCGTAGAGGGTCCATAATGTGAAGAAGCTTCAGATCCCGCTGCTGAATCTCCAAATCTCCAAGAGAGCCTCATCCGGGAGCACCAAAATACTAGGTTGTGAAGAGCCACATGCCCCGCAAAGAAGGCTGGACGGCCGTTGCTTCTTCACATCCACAGTCTAAATCGGCGCCATGTAAAAGGCGGAGAAGTCTTGCGACCCGCGTCAATAGCATTGTTGTGTCGCCGACGACGCCGACGAAGAAAGGAAACGTGCCCTCGTTTCTTACTGATGGCAAATTGTGTGTGAGCGCGCGATTGTAACGAACTTGCGCCCAACTCGGCTCAACCAGGGCACCGCAACTGACAAGCTTGCGAAAAGGGGCGCATGCAGTTGCCTTTGTTATAGGAAAGCCAAGACTAACAGGTTTTTTCTTCTCCCTTCACACCCTTTCTGCTGTCGTAATTGCCCTGCTGTTGTCGGCCTCTGATACTCTGACACGGTACAATGATGGATGAATAAGCAATAATAAATCGGTCAAAAGGACGGGTGTTTCTTTTAGACCGAGGGGCATCGGCCTGTATCCCTGTCGAGATCGCCAGCTCAGCGTCGGATTTCCTCACCAACTCCGACTTTCCTGGTCCTGGGATATGGCGCCAGGAGACAACACTGCCTGTCCGGTTCGTTCTCGTTCGTGGTTCATAGCAGAACCTGTAGGCTGATGGTACGTAACATGCCAATCCCAATGTACCTGCAACGGGATCCAAGTCATTGAAGCTGGGATGTCGGTTGTCGTCGAAATTAGAGGCCGTCGTTGTCTGTTTTCCGGCCTGAAGACTTTGCTGTTCCCTCGTCTCGCCTACCCGGAAGACCCGTCGCGGCTCCTCGTTGGGTATGCCGCCGCTGATATGGGGAAGATTAGCGGACATGAGTTCCCGTTTTGATCGAGCTAAACCGCAAAGGTCCTCTCTCTCTCCGTCTTTCTCTCGGCCGATTGTAGGAGGGCGTTAAGCTTTGGCCGCGGAGTGTCAGCTGGTTGACTTTGTCGGAGCTACGCAGCAATGAGTGCAGCGTTGATGATGGATGCGATGCTCTCACAGGGCTCACACCTACTTTGACACAGCCTGCGCGCATGCCCCCCTCCCCATAACGAGAGCAGACGCGGTAGTGGGTATGCTGAGCGACACCATCGGGACGAAGCCGCTTGGCGGTGTTTTCAGTTCGGATATCTCTCCGCTCTCGACGCCCCCTCCACGTACTATGTATGTGATGATGGTGTATGCACACTGCCCTTGTACATACTGTAACTACTGCCATGCATGACCCTTGATGCCGGAACTGGACCAGGGCTCATTGTCAAGCTTACTTGTCCTTCGGTGGAAGTTCGGACAAAAAGAATTGTGCACACTACCATGGCTTCTACTACGTATGATGCAGACGTGGCGTGAGTTTTCGTCACTTGGCACTTGGATGGTGATGAAGTTTTCAACGTGGTTGGATAATGAGGACAAAACCTCCTCGCCGCCGTCTGATGTCGATCTGTTGACAGTGCGGTCTTTCGCTGTTGGAATATCTCAATAGTGTCAAGATATGGCCAAAGCTCCCGCATCCTGTGCTTCTAGAAAAGAATAATGGGGAATCGAGATACCAGCGAGAAGGGTTGAACGGGGCCGTGGACCCTCTTCAAGGCGCACGAGCGTCATCGTTCCACGACCGTCGAGCCGTACAAGTATTGTCCACACTCTATCCGTACACTAACCAGTTTGGTGCATCCCATCCCGCGAAGGTCCCTGGCGTCCCTCGCATTCAGAGGAATGCGGCCAACGACGCCACCCGGGCCAGGGGGCTTGCTGTGAAGGACTAAGGGCGGTACACTGTAGCTCCGTAGCCTGGCTGTGTATCTACCGAGGAACGCTTTTGTATTCGTACAAGGCAGCTCAGTGTATCCGTACGCAGTAAACCCGGAGACTCCTTCTTACGTCGACGTAAACCACCTCAAACTGCATTAACCACGTCTATATGAATGCTCCGGTTTGAGCTACAGAGTAAGCAGCTGTCGTGGTTCGCGAGTATGACAGGACCCTTATGCCGATTCGATGTGGATATCTTGTTTTCTCCGTTGACCAGGGCCCAATCTGCTGGGCGGGCTTCTTTGTTGAAAAAAATGGTGAGAAGACCGTACGCCGTTGAAAGACGGAGGTGAACTGTTAGTACGAATAGGGTGTAAAAGACATTTCCGCGCAGTCGGGTCAAGTTGCGGAATGTCTATTGCCGAGGAACAGCATCTGTCGGATGTTGGACGGTGATGAAAGATTGTGTCGATAGCCAGACCACCGGCACTCTGCGTCGAAATCCGCTGCCGTTTTCTCGTTATCCAGCAGTCAGATTCGCATCTCAAGATCTCAGGTGGCACGTCAGGGCCAAAACCGTTTGTGGCCATGGCTGCGATGGATCCAACAAGATCGATCTCTATGTGCCCCATCCGCCATCCATCTCAGATGTGCTGTCCCGCAGCGTAGTTGAGAGGGGAGCGACGGCTGCCTATTGGGCGGCCGTCACGGGTACAGATGGGTCGTAGACTCGGTGGCTCTTCCTGGAGCAATCTCGAACACGATACGGATATCAATGGGGACAATAGCCATGCGAGACGCAACAGAGCTGCTGCCCGAGTTCCTTTCGAAGATTTGTCGTTGTAGGCGCCTTCTGCGAGTCGTGACGGCCATGTGGCCCATCGTAGTCACTACAAGTATTGTACGGATACAGCTGTAGCCAACCGGGAGTCGGTGTCTGTACAGACGTTTCCAAGTGTCATAATAGACGGTCGAACTGTTGACGAAGCGGTGACTCGGCCAAAGTCCGACGTTCTTGGGTAGACCGTAGAACAGAGTGTTTTGGGGCCGTTTCGCTTGACTCGTAGATCCTGCACAACATCCTTCCTCTCCCGTCATGGAGACATTCTCGGTTCGCACAGGCTGACATCGCGCTTAGATACAGTGTCTTCAATGACCAAATCTCCTGAGCCCCAATCATCCGGGCAAATGGAGGGTCAACGATGTGAGTGTCGTGTCGTAGGGAGTGGCTCAATATGTTCGATATTATTACACGTCCTGAGGGCCCACCCGTTGTACTGCCACCCCAAGGGCGACAGGGAACTGCGATGTCTTTCTTGGTTTCCGAATGTGTTGTGTATGTTGCGCAACGCCTATGCGGTAACTGTTGTCTTTGGATGCAATGCACAGCGCTGGGGCCTGCATCCCGGCGTCCGCCAACTTTCTGTCAGCATTACTACTGTGATAGGTAGTCGAACGTGACCTGAAAAAACCAAGCAAGGTCGATGCGCAGCCAGGTTTGCCCAGGTCACGCGCGAGGCCGTCGAATCATCCCCGTCCAACATGTCTTGTAGAAGTTCTCGACTCAAACATCCCAGCAGAGACAGCTAGGGTTGGCCTTGTCTTTGTAGGCATGGCTGGCACTGTCGGCAGACCATTCTCTGCAATTGCCATGATGAAATAGCATGATGGCTCGATACAGTAGTTTGGGACCAAGCATGACGACAAGTCGACGAGGCGTCAACCTGATCCAGCACAGACGCACTACGGAAACGTCTCGTCATGTGAGATTTTGGAAAAGGCAGATGATGGTCATGCCAACGCGACGTCGATTTGTTATGATTACTATGTAGTGAGAATGAAAGGCGACAAGGATCAGTAAGTACCCTTGGCCGCTGAGACAGCCGAGGATGATTCGGTCAGAAATCATCGCTGCCGCGCGACGAATGGGCAGAACAGTTCTGATTGGGACGCTTCGGGCAAAGACTCCGAGCATTGCCCGTGCCTCAACAGACGGCGTTGTAGCATACGTCAAGGTGAGGAAATTGTGAAGTTTCGATTGCCATGGAGGGTAATAGTAGTTGGGCCAGTTTGGATGTGCCACAGCACGCCAGTTTCGTAGTGGTGTACGTCGTCTTGGCCGGACAAGAAGGCCATGTGTCTTGGTTTAGTTGATTGCCACCCGGCGAATCGATTGACAGCACTCTGCACCGCGACCCGACATCAAATTCCTGCCGGATGGCTGGAAGTGGCTTCCTCTCCTTCTCGGGCTTGTTGGAGGTGCTCGTCGGTACTCGGCCCCGAAGTACCCGCTTTCCGTTGCTGGTGCCTCGCTGAGCTGGGGATGGGTCTTGTGCAAACAGCGCGATGCCGGCAGCTTTGGAAGGGTCAAGATTGAGTGGCCCCATTCGTGTACTCGTGTCTCGCAGTAGTGTATGTGGAGCTGCGGTTCGGAGCTTGTCCGCGACGCATCCACCTAATGGATCTTTCGAGTCGCTGGCTGTGGTCATCCCGCGCATGTGGCTTGAATACGTAGTACGTGCCGCGTGGATGGCCGAATCCTACTATCACGAGATACTGGGAAGCTGGGATACAACTTCTTTGGATATCCCTAGACCAGCCGACCATCGCTAAATTGCGACCGGTATCGTCACGACGAGCGGGAGATTAGTGCGCGTTTTTGCGGCAGATACGCCGTGTGCTTCGCGCAGACATTGACAATGTCCCAGAAGGTAGTTGTTCTGCAGCAGATTTGGGGACGCCAAGAGCAGCTCCCGAACCAGAAAAGAGGAACAAATGCCGCCCTGCACAGTATCCCACGACCAGCACCCAGTGCGCATCCGCATCCTTGCGTTTTGATGCATCCCAGAAGCAGGGGCTGATTCTCCCCAGTGTAACTGGCGGGTACCTCGGATCTTTGAGGCGACAGCGGTGTTGGGCAGCTGCAGCAAAGTGCCCTATCTTGCGCCAATACGCCGCAACGAACCTCGCTCCATCTTGACCACCCTGGCAGCCCTGAGCTCTTCAGGTACTCTTGCATTAGTTCACTTGCATTACTGCGTGGGCACGCTGCTGAGCCAGCGTCAGTTGGTATGTTGCCTTGGTTTCCCGGTACGGAGTACATGCGTGCGGCACCACGTCGATTCGCGTCTGTGGCGGTCGTGACGCTTGCAGGGATGTCCATCGTCTCATCGTCCATGGCCGCTTAGTCGAGCAGGGTCGAGGACGACCTTACCCGATACGAGGACACCCTTGGACGACCATTGTTGCGGCAGCGTGTTCTTGTACAATGCTGGCAAATCGAGTCGGATCGCGCGCGTGTACCAAACTGTCAGTACTTGTATGTGACAGTTCGACCTCCCAGCACATTATCCTTAGAACAACAACAGACAGTTTCGTCCTCTTCGCCGGCGTCAACACGGGACTTTGGCAATTCATGAACCCCTATGGAATTGGTGGTGTGTCAGGTCGCAGTAATGACAGAAGAGCAGGGATACAAAATGTTGTCAGCCAGATCGAACGCTTCCGTGTCTTGGAGCGGTTACTAGAAGACGACTCGACCACGTACACCTTGTATCGAGGGTGTAGGATGGCCGGCAGCGCAGGACGGCACTCATAAAGCGCCGAAAATCGGAGTTGGAAGCAGCAGACTACCGCGGTAGGCTGCCCATGTTTGTCTAGGTATGAGTCGTGGCATCTCAGGTAGCGAACTCTGCTCCAAAGAGAATGCGGCTCGTCAAACTATGCGTGATGCGTGATGCGTGATGCGTGAAGTTGAATTTGGCAGAACAGGACCGACAAGAAGGGTTCGTCATATCTGGTTGCTGGTGCGTGCTGGCTTGCAGGTGGAATCAATCCACCCACGCACTTATCCTCATCCTGAAGAATGGAAAGGCGGATTTGGGCATGGGGGGCATGGAGTTTGGGGTGAGGAGGACAGCTGGGAGCGTGGAGCAGCCGAAGGAGGGGAAAGAGTTTGGGGGTAATTGGCGATGGGCGTAAGGGGAGGAGGGAACAGGGCAGGTGCGCGGTGGTGGGCAATCGCAATGGAACAGCACCTTCTGTACGGTGTAATCAGCGGTTGGCTCGTTGCAGGTACTACCACAGCTCAAGGCAGGAAGCTTGTGTGGATAACAGCTTACCCTCCTACTTCATCTACCTTGCCTCGAGGTGCCGTTACCCCAAGCGCGCGCGTGTGAGTGTGTGTGTGTGGGCAACGACCCGTGAGAGGCAGAAATTGGGTACTCGGCACGCATTTTCGAGAAGAAAAGCTACATGCCATATGGAACTTGACAAGCCTCTCCCGCACTTTCCTGGGTCCCGGGACCCGGAGCTGGTGATGGCTCTATCTGGGGCGTGGACCCGAGCGACGCGACTTCACTGTTTGCCTTGGGTTTTCGGGATACGCTAATAATGCACATGCACGTATATTACACAGTATTTGAGTACGCAACCACCTTGGACTCGGGGCAATTTCTCACAAAGAACTGGAGGGGGCACGTGAAGTCACGGAAAACATATTGCTGGTCGAGAACAGCCTTAAGGAAGGCATGGGCAGTTGTTGCAAACGACACCTTGATACGATGGTGCAGCTGGCATCACACACCATACACCACGACGCCGCGGGCGAGGTCAGGTGGTTTCGTTTTCAGCAAAGTACGCAGGTATGCGGAGCTCTTTCCGCTAGTTACGGCATGGCAGCCTAGGACCGGGCAGCCAGACGACAACAAGGAAGACTTGGGAAGAAAAACTACGCAGGTCACCTAGCAGGTGTGTTACTTGCCCTTCCGCGCCATGTCTGACGTGACGGAAATGCACGTAAATCACAAGGCTGCGCAAGATTTTCTTCCCTCATGATCCGACCTGGTAGGTCATCTTTGCCATATGTAGCATGAAAGATGAGGTGACGGTGCAGGTTTGCCCTGGCAGCCAGAGGTATGCGCAGGAATATGAGATTATTACAGCAAGCAGCAGCCGCCAATACTGGCCAGTGATAGGCCTTGCTCTACAGGCAGCATGCTTCGCGATTGCAGTCCAGTTGACTTCCGGGTTGTTATTCACCAAGGCATTCTACCGCATACGCAGTATATTAAATGAGGATAATGTGCAGCATAGCATAGCCCGATGGTTTAATGCACATTGTGGCAACGACATGCCTGTTTCGTCAGCTCATTACAAGTATACACTAGGCTCGCTGCTTCAACAAACCCCAGTAAACATCGCTCTTGCTCTCCTAGGGTGTCCGTACATCGTATCGGTTTATCAATCTGGAGCGGAAGTCGGGGGTTCGTACTGCCGCTGCCTTTCGAGGGAGCCGTGCTCACACAATGATCAGTACAGACACATTACGATGGAGGCAGTGTCTGTCTTGCCAGTCCAAGTCGGCACAGCGAGGCACGCCGCTATACCCGCTACAGTCTTGAGCGTGCGTACTCTGCACATGTGCTTGCGGCTCGCATTCTGTGGTAGCAACTGCCACAAATGTAGACTGCCTCGTTCTAGGGAACGCGCCAAGTTGGAAGGCGGCGATTGAGTAGGACCACAAGTCGGGTGGTTTGCGGTTCGCGACACCGCCCTGTCTCCCTGCTACGGGGTAGACACAATCACACCCAAAGCCTGTGCAAATGCTGCCATGACAGCCTCCAGGGTGGGGGTGACTGGATGCGCAGTTTGGTGCTAGGTACAAGCTGCGAGGTATTTAGTATTGGTAATGAAGTGAGTGAGTAAGGGTCAGCCATGTACGGATAATGGCACTAATGAGCGGGAAAGGGACCTTCACGCAACACTACCTACTCTGTACAGTAAGTCGAGTTTGACACTCGCCTGGACGACGACGACCGACCTGCCATTTTTCATTACCTCACTTGTTGCTCGCTTTAATTTTTGCTTGGCCCGTTCCGTTCAACCTTTCACCCTACACACCACCGTATTTCGATACCAAGATGAGTGGCCTTGCTTTCTCGAAGGGCCGACACCCGGCCATACCATTGCGGCTCACAGTGCCTCACCCTGTGTACCTCTTTCAACTGATACATGGTATAGGATGGTAGGGGCTGGGTGTGACAGGCATCGACACGCGCTTCTTTCAATTTTTGCTCAACTTCCCTGGAAGAGCGGAAAAGAGGAAGGTACTTCACGGTTGTACTTGCTTGCCGTTTCTGCCTGCCGCCAGCATTGCTTCTTGCGCAGAAATTTCTTTCCTGCCATGACTAGGTGACGGGCTGGCTGGCTTAGCTGACGTCCCAACTGATCTGTTTTTTTTTTTCCCTTCTCTTCCCTGCCTCCAGCAACCTTTTGAAAGTAAACTCATGATCTCTGCTACCAAGACATAGTCGATGACATGCTATGGTAGCAGACTTCCCGCTGAACCTATTCAAAATGGGCCCTACTACTGTGTAATAAACCACAGTAATTGACAACTGGGCAGGGGCGACCAGTTGAGGAGCAATTATGGGAGGAGAGAAAATAAGGAAACTGGGTCCCATCCCCTCTCCTTGCCCCCCTTCCACGTCCCACACCTGTTCACCTCACACACCCCATGGAAAATTTACACCCGGCGTCATCCATCGATGCTTGGATCTTGGATCTTGGACCTTGGATACTTCTGTCCAAATTTCCTGTTCTTATCCATCAACAGATGTACACAGAGTAACAATAAGCGCGTAGACTGTGTTGTGCTATGTAGCTCATGTAATTCAGGCGATATGCATACCGAACTGAACTGTACTCGGCGCCGGCGCTCCGCGGTTTTTGGTTTGCCGTAGGATAGAAGGTTGCGAGAGAAAAAAAGCAACGGCGAGACGACGCAGTGTATGAAAATAAAAATAAAAATAAAATAAAAGCTGACTGATTCTTGTCACCCTGCTGTCCGGTTGCTTATCGATTGCGAGTACGCTTCGCGTCTCTGACATCCTCCTCCCACTTACGCAGTATCTTCCATCCTCACCTGCCGAGCCCTCCATCTGCATACCCATTCGCACACACTATTCATCCTCTCGAAAGAAAGAAAAACCAGTTGGCCAACGGTCCAACCTCCCACACTGAACGCGCACACACCTACTCCCGAAAAGGACTTTCATAAAGGGTAGACATTATCCACTTCTACCAGAAGGGGCGACGTCCAAACCCACTTCTTCCCTTTTTCCCCTCCTACTCTTTGGACGGAGCGGCCATTGCTCAACGGTTCCTGCTTCACACACGCTCCGCACCCACCCTTGCTGGGCCACTTTTATTTTCTTCCCCCGACACCCCCTCCCGTACTCGGCGCCTCCAGGTACCTGACAGCTCTCTCTCTCTCTCTCTGGTTTTTTTTTTTTTTTTTTTTGCCGAAGGAGCAAGGCAAAGAAAAAAATAAAAAGGATCGAGCCCCATCGACTCCACTCCTTACCCTCTCCAAAACCACGTCCAAACGGGATCAACTGGAGCCTCATCCCACCACAAAACCCACCTTCTCACAAAACAACAGCTCTCGCGCGTTGTCTCTCTTGGGTTCGCGACTTCATCATACTTCTACTGGTGGAATCTTACCTAGAGGACATCTCCAATCTCCCCCTCTTTGCCCTTCCTCATACTCTCTGTCGTTTCTTTACTTTTTCCCCTTCGGCGCGCAGGGAAAAAAAGTTCTCCAGCGTACCTTCATTTTCAATTGAGTTCTCGACTCGATTGTTCCGTCCCACAAATTTTTCACGAGGCTGTCAACGAGTCCACCTCGCAGACGTACCAACGCGTCTCGACACCTCGCAACAACAGATCTCTGTGCGCCTTTGTCTCGACAAAAGGCAATCAGACTCGATCTCGGATAGTATGGACGCTTCGCAGTACCCTCCTAATGGTATAAACTCAAGCTCTGCTTCTTACCCTTCGCCGCCCGCTATCACGCCCCATCAGCTTCAGCACACGAACTCTCCAATGTCTCACCAGACGTTGCCGCCTCTCCAGCCGCAGAGCTCTGCAATGAACCAAATGTACGGCAGCAACCCACACACGCCTCGCACGCCCGCGACTCCCAACACCCCGGGCTCCGCGAACAACATGCCCGCCTACCCTCAGCAGCAGCCACCTCAGGCTGGACGCGGTGCTCCCTACCAGCAGATGGGCCAGTACCCTCCCCCTCCCCAGGGTTACGGCACTCAGTCGATGCTGCCTCAGACCACGATGGCTTCATCCCACCCGCAGCCGATCGCGCCTGCTCCTGCCTCTGGACGCGTCCCCCCTGTCCTGCGTCCCATGCCCGCTGGAGGTGTCATGCCCCAGCCTGGCATGAACTCTCCGTACGGACCTGGTTCTGTTCTTCCTGGCGGTATCGACGGTGGCGACCAGCCTACTCACGTCGTTGGCTCTCAGGGACGTCGCGGCATACTGCCTAGTGCTCCGGGACGCCCTGCTGCCACTCCCGCTGGTGCAGGCAATGCCAAGAATACCGTCATTCCTGTGAAGGACGCCGACGGAAAATTTCCTTGTCCTCACTGCACCAAGACGTACCTTCACGCCAAACATCTGAAGCGTCACCTTCTGCGCCGTGAGTACTATCCTTGCCACAGTCCATACTGACGCCGCTGACGAGCCTGCTTCGCAGACACCGGTGACCGCCCCTACATGTGCGTCCTCTGCCGCGACACATTCTCGCGCAGTGACATTTTGAAGCGCCACTTCCAAAAGTGCTCTATCCGCCGTGGCAACCCGACAGGTGCTAGTCACTTGTCCCACCCTCAGGCTCACGTCAAGAAAAACGCTGCTGCCCAGAAGGCGCTCGGTCAGGACGGTGGAATGAACCACATGAACGGCCTTGGTAATATGCCTGCGGACGGCATGGTTCAACCTTTCGGTATGATGCCTGTGTCGGACGGAATGGGCAACCTTGCGAACGATCAGAACCAGCTGTCGCGCGCTAGCAGCTTGACAAGAATTGATAATGGCAATAACCAGGACAGACGGGGAATGGCGGGTCCTGTCATGGATGCTCAAGGCCGCGGCGGCAGCTTCGAGCAGACATACAACGGCGATGTCCCTAGCTCCATGACGCCCAATATGAATCAACAGATGCAAAACTACAATATGCCCCCGGGTCAAAATGGAATGCCCATGTATGGCCAGTCGAACTCGAACCAACAATCGGGCCTTGATTGGTCCCAAATGTTCCAGACTGGTGCGCAACAAACCTACGCAAATACCTTCCCACCTCCTAATCTTGGACAGACACAGATCGCAACCAAACCAGAGCCTAATACTGGCACCGAAAGAACAGACGGTCTTCCTGGCCCAAATCACCACCCAGCCAACTCCCTTTTTTTCTCAACTTGGGACGTGCCGCCATCGATACAGGACCCCTACCTCCACATCTCCAACCAAATTCTCAACTTCTTCTACCCCCCCGGATCCCCTATAACCGACGATAGCGCCGGCTTCAACCTTTACTTCTCGCCCGAAAACATTCGCGATTTCCTGGAGAAGTACACACACTTCCACGTTCACTTCCCAATTCTTCACACACCGACGTTCCGCATTCTGGAATCGTACACTGGCTTACTCGCAGGCATGTGTTGCATGGGCGCCTGCTACTCGGATCGATTGTCTCCAGATCACGTGCGCGACATGATGAACTTTCTCAAGACGGCATTGGTACGCGACGTGCCGTTCTTGGCAAACACAATCGGCCAACATCAACTCGGAACCCTCGGCGGCGTGCCTTCGACCAATGATCAACGCGAGCTCGAAGAGCTTCAAGCTGTCATGCTGCTGCAGATTCTCCTCATTTGGAACGGTACTCCTCAACACCGCGACAATGCTCGTGAGAATTTCCCTGCCATAGCGCAACAGGCTCGCAAGCTTCGTTTGATGGAAGTCTCCACCAGCTTGCCCCCCATCAGCCCACTGCATCAGAACAATTTTACCCCTCAGAGCTTCGACGTCTCCACCTTCAATTGGGGTGTGTGGGTTGAACAGGAAAAGCGGATACGTCTCATGCACATCATCTTTCTCTGCAACTCCGCTTTGGAACTTTATTTCAACGTCCAGTCTCGCCTCGACAGCTTCGAGATGCGCATCCCGCTCCCTTCGGACGATGCAGCATGGGACGCACGAACTGAGAGGGATTGTGCAGCTGCATTGGGATTGTACGGGGTGGAGCTGGTCCAAGAGAAGAATCCCAATGGTACCAAACGCAGCAAGCAACCCGAGATGGATCTCGCTCTTCGCGCACTCCTGCACACTTCGTACCAAATTCAACCCGGCTGTACAAATCTCTACGGAAAGTTCATTTTGATACACGCCATTCTGTCTCTCATCCGACGTGCTCAAATGGACGGTAGCACCGTGGTAAAGGGCTACGCAACTCCTCCCATGAGCGACTGGATGGTCAACAACGGTCCAGACGGTAACGGTCCACAGAGCGGGAGAGCCACACCCGTGGATCCATCAATGCCAGCACACGTTCACGAGTCGTTTCTCATGGCGCTCCGGAAATTCAAGTCCAACTGGGATGCGGACATGAACGCACAGTTCCCCCCCGGCATGGCTAAGAACGCTCGACGGTACGGCTTTTCAAGGGACGGAATTCACTTCTACTGGCTCGCAATGTACATGCTCAAGCACACGAGGACGACGGATTTGCACATGGGCTCGGACGCGCGGTTTATGCAGGTGATGCAACTATTGAAGTCGGTGAAGACCTGGGTGATGACGGACGGGGCATCGCGAGGGGAGGAATTGGGATCGGTTGGAGAAATCGACAAGGAATTTGGGGCTACGAACCTTACACTCGACATGGCACGACTTTTCAAACCACTTCCGGCGGTGGTGGAAGATCCAGGAATACCTTCTGTTCAAACGGAACTCAACAACACGGGCGGCGGCACACTCTGACATCGAAAAAAATCATCTGCATTTGGTGGCGTTTGTTTTGATCTTTTTCTTTTCATGTTTTACGGATGCGTTCACATCCACTCACACACTTTGTTGCCGAAAAGCAACCTCGATTCCCTACTGCATCAAAGCCGGGCTCACGGTGGTTAGTTCTGATATGCATATTGTGGCGGGCGGTTTGCAATAGACGGGGAGGTGGAGTTGGCACTGCATTAGACTGCGATCAGATAGAAGTTGGGAGGCTCTCGGGAGGCACCAACACGGTGACCCGTTGAGGTTGTCACGATATTCATGGCTTTTCGCTCATAATGATTTGTTGAAGCGGTCCACGGTCGGACTCGTCTCTCAAAGTCTCATGTGCCAAAAAGGATGGCAAGCACCGTTTTTGTCTTCTAGAAACCCAAAGAGCGGTCGGTAGATGAAGCGGGGTTTCAGCGGTCGCTAGAAGTCGGCATCGCTCTAGGTAGTAGACTTTTGCAGAATTGACGACAGTGTACGGAGGTGCCTTTCAAAAGATACTGCCGCAAACGCCAAGACTTCTGTATCGCTTTGGCCTGCCAACGTTATCAGCATGTAGTGATACATCAAAGCGGATTAACCGATGCTAAAGGTCCACTGTAGGTCTCCTATAAGTTCGGAATTACTGATAAGACATGTATTGGATCCTACATAGTGACAATATTCCGGGCCCACAGCTACTTCTAGCAAGCGGCAAGATCTTTTGAAAGGCACCTCCGTACGGATAAACATTGGTGTTCCTCCCCGACCGCTCTTCTCTCTTCATCTGTCTCTCACACTCACACACACACACACACTCACACACACACCCTGCTGTTTTGTTGAGGGTGCCCGTCTGTGTTGAAGCCTCGTGGGTCATCAACAGAGGTTGCATCTCGACTCCAAGCCTCAAGGTTTCTCGACTACGGTGACCTTGGGAACGTACTTGTCGACGACGGCCTTCTCTTCTGCTGTGGGCTTGTACTTCTCCTCGGCCTCGTCGGAAAGGTACAGGCCGGCGGCTCCCCAGGCCAGGATGCCGACGCCGACGCCCAGGCGCGTTTTGGACGACAGGTTCTTGTAGGCCCTGGCGGGTGTATGTGAGTGACGGGGTGGTGCCGAATGGGTTGAAATTTAGGGTGGCAGAATAGCTTACTTTAACATTTTAAGAGCTTGTCAAAGATCCAGGTGGGTGAGATCGGGTTGGATTTCGACGTGCTCCACGTATCAATCTATGTCCCGTGTGGAGTTCCACGTGTCGAGGTTTACCGGCGTCGAGGCATGTATATCAATCGACTGGGTAGGGTAATGGCTGTCATGGCAGAAGTTTTTGAGGACGCGAGGCGAAAAAAGGACAATGGGCGAGTCCTCAGCAGCGATTGGTCAGTCCTCCGGTGTGGAGATCGGGAGGTGGTCCGGGTCGCCGTCCACGTCTTCACACCGTAGCCATTGTCCACCGTCATTGAGTCCCTTGATCGTCATTGACTCTGGTCATCATTGCCCTCGTGTTCAGCTAGAGAAGAGAATCAGCGTTGGTCAATGCGACTACTCATCAGCCCCGAACAAACTGGAATTCCGACTAAGAGGAAGGGCCAGGCCTGCAAACATGGTGGGCTCCAATTGCGCCACAGTCGGCCACATTGCGGTGATGGAAGGTACAGTGCTAGGTTAGCATAGTAATTACCGTGCGTCCCCTATCTGGTGCGAAAGACAGGCGAAGAGCAAATGTCAAAGACACAGCGTAGAGCGAAAGACGTAAAGTTTTGATTCCACGTGTAGATCCAGACACCGATAAGTTATCATCTACTGTGTATCCCTTGCTTGCTAGGAGTTAGGAATCTTCTCTTCCTCCGGAGCTCGAACGTAAGAGAGAGGTCTCATGCAGCTTCAAGACGACTACATGTGACCCACCACGCACCGTGGTCCCAGGGCTTCCCAACTCTTGTTGCATGCAGTTGTCCCTCCGTGCCATTCTGAGGTCGCCATACGAGAAGGTGGAACCCACAAAGCTCTGTGTTACATTTCAATCTGGGACCAGTGATCGAGACAGTGTCTCTATTGAGAAAGTCCACGCCAACGATAACGTGGGTGTGAGGCGCCGTTTGAAGATCCAGGCAGAAGCCGCGATCAGGAGTACGGGCTCATGCGCGACGGGCGTCGTCGGGAGTAGTCTCGGAACGGGCTTGCTTGTAGTCGAAGTCCATAGATGTCGAAACAAGCTAGAACCTCATCCTCATTCGAAGTCCCCAAGGTCTATCTCCTGTTCGTTGCAGGACGCTTCGAATAGACACTATGACTGCTTTTCTGGGCCCCTGTTGCCCCGACGACTTGGGCAATCGTGTTCTTTCGGATCGATCCTGGGGAAACACGGTCTTTAGGACTAGCGAGCATGGTGTTCTCACCATCGGAGACCTTGCCGGTGTGCTAATTGGCGTTGATGCTGCCACTGACACTGTGTCCGTCTACAATGTCCAAAGTATCCTTCTCGGCGATCTCTGGCTCTTGTGCCGACTTGCCCGTGTTGTTTTACTCGGCCGCCAACCCCCGTGAGTTCGTTCGACTGGTCTATGAGAGGGATTGTCTTTGGCGCGGAGGCCCGTGTCACTGCCTTCTTGAAAATACGCACTCGCTCAGCTTCTATATCCCCTTGGATTACGTGTGGCTTCCATCAAGGCCTTCTCGTATTTCTTTCTGTCCTCCGTAATTGCAGCCGAATCCTCTTTGACGAACTCGGGAAAACGCCAGCAATTCTCCTGTTGATATACTAGAAATCTCAAGTTGCGTCTTTGGCATCTCTTTCTAGGCGATCTTGAATACTGTAGCCATCTTCGGCGAGGGCCACGGTTCTTGCCTCACTTCCCTGGGCAGCAATTACGCAGCACGAAGTCTGATGACGTTGGAAACTCCAACGTCGTTATGGTTCAGGTTGATGGAGTAACCAACGGTCAGGGTAAACCTGATAAGAAGGTAAGATGAGAAGAAGGCAGGGAGAGTAGAGGTAGGTTGCCATTGGTTCAGAAACCTCTCTCGGTTGTTTTCCTTTGAATATTACCGTAGCAGATAATCATACTACTCTTACTACACGGAAAGACACAAAGATTGACGTCAAATGTTATATCGAATCGCTACCGAGTGAGTTAGGTTCTGTTGTTCCACAATTTGGAAATTTTCGTAGTTCTTCTGATGAGGTAGACGGCGGAAATCTTTCTCGGATATGGGCGACAAGTTTGACCTCGACTTACGCCTAGAGTAGCGTGCTATTTTGGGGCTTGCGTTTCTAATGTTCTAGCTGGAATCTCTAAAATCGTCCGTCGCGCTTGTCAAATCGTACTGGTAAGTCTTTCGGCTTGGGCAGTAAGTAGTAGGTAGTAGTAAGCAGGGGTTCATGGGTGCTTGGGTTGCAACTATCCAGTGTTAGGGGTTCACGCATGCAAAAGCCCGGCGTAGGTGGTTTTTTTGTCTTGAAAGGTCACACGAAGTCTGTAGTAGTGCTTCAATGCTGTTTCAGAGCAACGTTATGGAACGCCGTGCTTGAGACATAGGGAAAAAATGGTCAGTCTTGGGTGAGATACACTATCAGAACACAAAGTCGTAGCGTCAATGAAACATAACCCTGCAGATACGAATCAGAGTGAGCCAGCTTGTTGTGTAACATTTGAAGTGTCGGGTCCTGAAGGATCAACGCGTGGACTGAGGCACTCAAGCTTCAATGCGAATTGAGAAATCGATAATCGACGCCCTTCGTATTGCCGTATCATGCTTCACACCACGCGTACTGCAAGCTCGATGTCTCCCAATCTACAGCATAGGACTATGGAAACAGTAGACAGAGTGCTATCCAGTGAAGCAAGGCTTATTATGTATCTTTACTCGCACTTGAGGTACATCCATCGCATCGATTGAGCATCTGGTTCAAGGAGAAATCCTGCCCGTGTTCTTAGCATGAAATCATATATTGAGAGACTGATAGTCTAAAGAACCAACCACTATTATATAATCTTGGATATAGGGTAAGTAATTTGACTTTCCCGTAGTCTCAATTACTAGATAGGCCCCTTCCCAGTAGCCTCCCAACCTGGATGACCTCGACTATGCATTGTCACTTGCCCATCGCCATAGACTCGCGGATCATGGGCTCTTGACAGTGCATGAAGCCTAAGTACATCCCACTGAACCTCCAGAAATTCCCTGTCTGGGAGATCCCATTCGTCGTCAGCTGAAATCTCGAAAACGAGTCCGTCCTTGATAGGTCTTTCTTTGACGCTACTTTCATCCGCCGGGATCAACTGGTCGCGCGGGTCCATCGTGATAGACCGAATGGTGGCCAGCATAGAACCGAGACACGTCCGATCGAGCCAATGCACTTTCAGGCGCATCGTCGGTTTTGGGGTATCCGATACCCCCATCACTTCCAAAGCAATAAGGCCTTTAGCCCAACACAAACCGAGCTCCCGGTCCAGGCAAATCATATTTGCCGCTGTGCTGAGATAGCCCTTGTACTCCCAGTTTTGTAGAAGCTTATACCTGATGCTTTCGCACCGTTCCCGGCTCCAAAAGCGTTGCAGGTCATTCGATAACAATAGTGCTCCCACGGCACCGTCCATTCTTGCGACATTGGATGGAAAGATTTCGAAGATAACACAATTCTGTGATCCTGTGATCACACAACGATTTCCGTCGCGCTCAAGAGCCTTCCGGGTGTTTGTTAGAGATTCACAGACAACATCAGTTGGCGTTTTCGTACAGATACCTGGATATGCTCAGCCTTATTAGGTTGTACTGAGCTTGCATAAGTCTCGAACGTGCCATCGTAGGACCGTTATAGAACTGTGAGCGCTTAGGTACTTGCATATGGAAGAAAATTGGGAGCAACTTACACATTCTGATATACATTGGTATTTTTTCGGCCATTTGGGGTATCTTGACGCGTAGACGCCACAACAGGCTCATATTGTGTTCACTCTGTTGAAGTAGACTGAGTATTTCCCGGAAATGGCCCATGTCGAGAATCATTAGGACACTCCAGAAACCTGCAAGGCCCAAGGTTGGATCTCGAATGTCATCAGTGACCCTTACTTGGATTTCCCGTGCGAGTCTTAGTCTGGTCTTCATATCAGACCAGTCGTAGGCGGCGTATTCCATGTTACCAAGGGTTTCTCAGGCTTGGACATGGGAGGGTTCGAGTAGGGAGATGTAGGAAGAGACAGAATAGTAATGGGCAGGTTATCGGTGGCGTGCGAGGGTGATTAGAAAGCAAGTAGCTCGGGCCACAAACGGAAGGCGAGACCTTGGAACGGGGAGGGTTGAGGGGTCTGGATATATGTAGCTCTCGGTGTTTCGGAGATACTGCGCTCCTGGTTTACGGGGACCTTGCAGGTAAATTGAAAGGGCTTCAAATGCCGTACAGAATTACGGAGTTTGTACTAGGAAAGGACATGTATATACTGATGACACAAAAAAGGTAGAACTAAGGTGTAACAGTCTATGAGTCACTCGAATACGTAAGATATACTTATACCTCTATTGATTAAACATTAGTTATTGATTAGGAGACATCTATCCTCACAGGTCCTCGATGCCTTCGCCATCCATGATAATGAATGCTTCTCCTCCCCCTCCCATTATCCTTCCATCCAGGTCTACCATCAACTTCCGAACGAATTGTAGGGTGGTGTCATATCCATATACTACTGCGTAATTAGCTCCGCCCAACTTAAGCCAACGAAGGCTGTTTGCTCCAACTCTGTTAGATCAGCAGGGCGAGACAAAGAAGAGACAATATTTGTACTAACCCTATTGTATCACAAACGAGAGGCAAAGAAAGGATCGTGTGTTTTCAACCTTGGTCGACCCTTCCACACCTTTAGGCAGAAATCACAGACAATCTGTTACTGCCGAAGCTCTCAACAGAATGTCTGGCGGCAACTCGTCGCCGGTTGCTCTGTCTTAACAAATCCCGATTTCTGTCCCGCGTTTCCCCTTCGTCGATTCTCTGGCGGATTCTAGTGCGAACTTTTCATTGATTTAGTACTTGAGAGCTACCATAACAGCCATGAACATGATATACAGAGGGGAGACTCACGAACGTCGATCAGAACTGGAATTGAAGCCGCTGCGCTGATCAGGAAGGAGCCTATCAAGCGTGAGTGCCTGCTGTTGACAATGTCAAAAAGCTGTACAGTCCCCCTCTTCCCTTCCGGCATAGGCACACTTTCGCATCTCCAACACAGCAGACACCGCGTTTCTAGACACATGACCTCTGCAGCATGGCATACGCCGTACAGTACAATCTCAGCCCCCGAACGTTGGCGTTTCGGTGCGTGGTTTGGATTGTGCTGTTCACTATACACATCAGCAACACAGTATCGAAGATCTGCATCCTCGGCTTGTCTTCCATCGACTTGCGGTGCATCATGCTTCTGAATTTCGCCATCGCTCTTTTGAGCGTTGGGCTCGCTTTTCTCAGCATATACTTTGCTCTTGATAAAGAGTGCCCAGGAAAGCTTTGGCTTTATGAAAGATTCGATACTTTGTTGTGGAAAGGGCTGTGGGTTTGCGCCCTCCTCGCAATGACCGCCGACGTAATCGACCAAGGCTATATTGCGCTTCCGAAAACCTACGGGTTGGCCCTTGGCAGCTTCCTGATGATCTGAAACGCCATATCTACATGCTGCGGTTAGAAGTAAACGCTTCAAGACGTTGACAAGGGCCAACAGGATATTGGTCAGTATCGTCATTGCCTAGTGCGGTTACGAACATCAGGCTAACCAAGCGACGGGAAATCCAGCTCAGCATGGCCAAAGAACGGCGAGGGGACTGAATTGGATGGGAAATGCGGGACGCACCAGAGATTCTCTCGTCTTACCGATGACGAAGATAGATAGAAACATCGGTGAAGGATCGAAGCGGCGGAGGGAAGGACATGATTCGAGTAGTCAATAGCCCAGGCTTTCGTAAAAGACGTAGACCAGCATCGAGCGAACTGTACGAACACTTTCTAATATCTTTCCAGTGACTCCCGTTGTTTGCCCAACGTAGCATGATAAACTGCACGCTGGCCGTTGAGCAGCCTCAGCAAGCCTCTGGCGTCAACACGGGTCATGTCCCATAAACGACCACGAATCAACTTCTACCAGGACCAAGACAAGAAGCTTTGTCGAGATACACGACGTCTGCACAAAGTTGGAATCATCGTTGAGGGACGGCCACCTAGACAGGCCTGTGCATACACAATACGCGGAACATTGCGCAGTACGATGTGCGAGGCCCGGCGTGTAACTCGGGTGACGGTATGGCAAGGGCGTTATATTCCTTGGACGTGGAATCTGCCAGCCTTTAGTTCCCTGTATCAAACTCGAGATGCGAACTGTCATCGCCCAGAGTTATTCTACCCCATGCTTTCCGGCCTTCGCAGGTGGCATTAGAGCCGGGCAGCAGAAGAATGCCGAGCGACCTGCTCAATCGGAGAAGGCCATTGGCTTTAAATATCATTGACATGGTCTTGACTCATAGTACATTGTAGTCTTGCCGTCAACCGGAGAGAGGCTGCTCGAGTAATCTCAGAGGCCTGGCTCAGAGTCAGCACACGTGATGCAAACGCCAATGCTCGCCGCGCGTGACAAAGGAAACTTGAAGCATATCCAGTAACGCCTTAGCAATGGGTAACATTGGAACGCTGGCGAGCCCAGTCAAATCGAACAGCTTTGTCCTTGCACAGCATCGGAATCCAACTGCCGACGTCCAAGGAGCTGGACGTTGAGATAACATCCCTCCCCCCCAAAGCAAGGCACACGACCTCCCATCATGTACGATGAGATCGCCCAACCCAGGGACCAGACCACCCGCCATGGCATCCCCCCCCCTTCTTCTCTCCTGGACCTATGCATATTTCAAGTTCTCCAGGTCCCTGAAGTCATCGTGCCGCTCGGTGGATCTCTCGTACCACTCGTCCTCGCAAGGTCAGCTCCGCCGCGTCTCTATCGGGAGGAACACAATCGGGGGGGGGGGTACAAAAACGGGGATGGCCGCATGCGATGTACGCCATTCAGACATGTTGATCCGGTTTGCCATGTCGTACGTACAGGTACAGGAAACGGCAGCTGTTCGCTGACGCGGATTTTCTGCGGCGCAGGGGGTGGTCGAGACCCTGATTTTCGTGGGTTGATGCCGCCACCCATGTCTCCCCCGCGCTGTGTACGTACGGATGAGGGAGGACGTCATTGTCGATCTTTTGGCTGTCGCGGGGTCCTGGATGACCTGTGTACGCCGCTGCAGGATAGCCAGGTTTTTTTTTTTTTTTTTTGGTTAGGGAATGTCTGTGAATCTTGACGACGTTTTGCTAGTCATGGATAAAAATATATAATGTCGAGGTTTGGACGTTCGTGAAATTGGATAGCAGATCAATATTCACGCAACGAACAACGCCTGCATTCAAAGACAGCGACACTCGTCGACAGCTGACACACCTTGACGAAGCATTCTACACACTAGAGACCAACAATTCACAATGGAGACCTCAACCACGCAGTCTCTCCTCATCTCCCTGGCCATCGTCGTCGCAGTCTTCGCCGGAGGCTTCTTCGCCTACCAGCAGGGCATGCTGGATCCCCTCATCGAGCAGGTTGGGTACGTCGGACCAGCCCTCTCACTTTTTTTGCAACTTTTCTGCGACCTTGTTTGTTGTGCAGCCGCGCTGACCCTCGCCGTCGCAACAGCATCCTCATGTTCAAGGCCAAGGCCGAGGCCGAGAAGAAGAAGCTCCAGGCCCAGGGAATGAAGGCAGGACAAGATTTCGTCGATGGTGAGTCTGACACTTACATCCGACCAACGCCCACCTCGGAGGATGTGGAGTGTCCCCTTCGGCGGCGCGCTAAACAACAACCGCAGATCAGCTCAAGGGCAACAAGCAGGCTGCCGATGTGGCGGACGGCATCGGCTCCTTTGGCGGGCTGAAGAAGCAATTGTAGAGTTTGCGACTACGACCGATAAGCTGGTTCGCCTCGTGCAAAGGGACCGCAAGCAGCGAATGACGTGGAACGAAGTCACGAAGTCGAACGAGTTGAATGTATGTGTTACGGCCTATGGGATCAGACGTTGAGCGTTGCCGGCGCTTGGAAAACAGGCTTGGAACGGCGTCGGTCTTGGCTACTTGTCACTGTATTCTCGAACCTCTTTAGGCGCTTTTGGGACAACCAGGCGCGCATGTCAGCCACCGTTTTTTCTTCCTTTCCTTCTCGCACGCACTGTCTCTGCTCCTCACATTTATCAATTTCTTGTAACTGCCGACACGGGTACATAGTAACATGCGATTGAAGTCTTAAAGTCGTACAAAAACAGGGGCAGAAAAGACAATGTCTTATCCAACAGGGCTGCCGGGAAAATTCAGTCACGGAGAGATTAAGGAGAGCATGGGGGTTTGATGACCTCATGGCCTCTGGAGCAGGCAGGGACCCTGGGCAATCAAGGATGTGCCCATACCACAAAAAACAGGGCTGGGATGCCATGGCTAAGCAGCCCGGCTCCATGCAACCGTGAATCGAGTCTCATGAGCTCGCAACGATCGGCGTCGAGAGCTCGGGACAGCTGGGCAAGTCACGCTTCCGTGTTTCCCGCCAATGGAGGGGACACGAAGTCCTCGGCCCAGCCAAAGCAGTCGTTGCATCACACACAGACCAGCTATATCTTGCATCTGTTATCAGAAGGACCCAGCCCTCCCCCCCGGTTCTCTCACATCGTCCGAACTGCTCTCTTGTCGCCACGAGGCCGAGCCGGTACTTGCGGATAGTCCCATGCCGCGCACTTGTCCATGCCGCGTTCATGGGCCCGTACTCAGGCGTCTCCAGTCGTTTGGCGTCCGATGAACCCGTCGCAATTCCAGCCCCTATCATACCGCTAGGCTGACCAAGCATGGCCCAACAGTCGCCAGGATCCGTGAGGCTAGACAAAGAGTCAGGAGGGCTGGCACATGGTATTGTGTAGGCGCGTTCAAGGTATTGAAACGGAGCCTCGGCAGACTGTATATTCGGCACACTGTTCATCTGCCCTCGAAACGTCGACACCCCGGAACCGGGTCCCGGAGCGTGCTCTGTGTCGACGACCAACGACTGCCGTCAGGAAGCCCCTGAATTCAGAGGTCCAAGTGCGCATTGCCCCAGACGCAAAGGGCCTGAAGCAACATTATCGTCTCCATCACCGTTATCCGAATCCTCAGACTGTGGAGGTGCAGCGAGTACGGCCAACCACATTCGTGTTGTGTCTTCATTTACCAGTCAAGTGTCTCACTGGGCGGCTTCTTTTTTCAGGAGGTTTGGAGCCGCCGTTGACCCAGGGACAGAAATAAGGAAAGCCCCTGTTCAGAACGTGAATGGGTCGTCCGATGTGGCCTAAAGGCATCTCGCCTCTTGAAGTTTCTTCGGCTCCACTGGTGGGTGGATTTTGCTTGAAGCGGCCATTTTCATTTCCCACTCAGCCAAGAAACCAAGGTTCATCCTGCTATTCTTAAGTCTCGCAAAAGGCCGTGTTTTTTTTTTCTAATAGCACGGCGGCCGAGAAAATTCCGCGCATGGCAATGACAACAACCGAGATGACTGTCGAAACTGTGCGAAATATTGTTCCGTGGAATTTCCTCCAGAAGAATGATTTCCACCTGTGCGGCCAACGTCCCGCACGCGAGACCCGTCACGTCCGTCAAAGCGACAGCTGGTCAGGATTGCGCAGTAGGTTAGGTTGCCTGAACACGTTCTTGTGCGCCTAACATTGGAACTCCGGAGCGGAACGAAGCCGAACGAGACCACGGCACAAATGCCGGTTGTCAGTCGTGTAGGGGTATTCGAGCTGGTGCCCGTCCGGTTCAATCCGCCAGCTGCGTTCTTGGGCCACCTCAGGCGGGCTGAACCGGTTCAATACCCCCAAAGGATCGATGGCATGGAAATAGAAGACGATGATGCTAGTGGTGGAGGCCGAGCGAGCAACATGGCTCACTGGCTGCGTCTGATTGGCACGGCACGGGTCAGGTACGCTAGAGCGCTAGAGCGGACCGCATGCCTTCTGGGGTCAATGTGAAGTTTCCAGGTGGCTGGGACAGCTTCGTGCCGTGTCGTGCTTTGTGGTATCGCCTCGCATGCGCGTTGACAAACCCGGTCGAGCGGTGATCTTTCTGGGGGCGACTTGATGACCCGTTTGGGATACCGAGGAACGCATCGCCCAAGCCTGGCTTCTCTTTGGGATAAACAGATGCAACAAAACGACGAATGGAATTCGCGGCGCCTTGGCGGCAACGTGGTGTGATGACTGACACGACACACTTGATCGTCTGCTGGCATTCGATCAGCGTCGGTCATCCGCGTGTCCCTTTCGACGGACCCAGCCTTGGTGCGCCCCGCCGTCGAAGATTCCGGACACACACCGGACTGCCGGCGGTCGTGCCCGTTATAATATGAGCTGGAATCTGACGTCGCAAAGAGCCTTGCCCGATTCGCAGCACGAACTAAACAAGCCTGCAGCGAGAGGCGCACAGCAGGCTGCACCTGGCGCATTTGGCCGTGGCCGTCGTAATCCAGCGTTGGCCTGCGTGCACGTATAGAGAAGATCGTAGTCATTGTACAGCTGGTGCTAGACGCTGATGTCGGCACCCCGCGCAGGAGAATGAGGGGTCGTCGATGGGTGCGCGGATGTCGACGTTTTCTCGTCGGTCGACCGTTCGTGACACGATACTGGTTGGTCAAAGTCACCGTGGAACAGCTCTGAGACAAAAGCGGTCGCGTCAAGCAGCCAACCGACGGCATCAATCTGCGGGAGGCGAATCCAGACTGCGATGGGCTCTTCACGGAAAGCTTGCTGTTTCTGAGGCGCGTCAACAGATTGCTCATTTGCAGGCCGAGATAAAGTCAATGCCAGTGACGGGCGTCCAACTGCAGCGATTGGCGTCTCATGGATGTACGCATTTCCGGCAGGAATGTGAAGCTGCATGCTGCACTGCACTCCGCTGCAGCGTTCGGGACCAAGGGAGGCAGTTTTGAGGCTTGAGACATTGGTGTGATAGCGTCAGATGACAGAGCTCTCTCCTCTCTCTCCTCCTCTCTCGTGTGGCGCTTGACCTGCCGATGGCCCAAAAGCAATGCGTGGGAGCCCACAGTTCCCGTGCGAGCAGGCAGGCACCACATGCAGCCTCGAAGATGGTTAACAGATTCCCCCCAGGCCGAGATCTGAAGGATGAAACACTTCCTGGTGTGCTGGGAATGGTTCAAGGTCGCACGTTGGTTGTTGGTTTTTCCCTTTGCTCTTTCTCGCGGTAGGTGATACACTAAGCCAAGTGTGGCGTGCATCTGAAAACCCTGCACCTATTCGAGTTGGTCTGGTCTGCCGGATGGTCGTACTCGGTCCAAGCTCGAGAAGTCTTGCTTCGTTCGGCTCATGATTTTCACGAGCTAACGCACAGGTGGAAGGAACCCCCGCGTCGGCTTCCGACGACACGACGACGACGACGACTACGACGAGGTGCTGTTGACAGATGACAGGCGGGGTCGGACGAGCAGGTGGCCCAGGCCCAGGCTCAAAACGAGACGAACTCACCAGATGCGGTCGATGAACTGGCCGCGGGGGCGTCAGGCATACGAGATAATGGCGGTTCGGGTGGGATGCGGTGGCCTCGAGAGCAATCATGGATGCGTTAGCCAGGAACGACTCGATAAATCACGACACCCTTTCTCGCGCGAACGGTGCTGTCAGTCTCGGCACCGCTTCGTTTGGGTGGATGGCTGACAGGCGATGGTGCCTTGGTGCGCCACGGGAAGCGTCCGAATCGAGATAGCGCATGTGGCATGTGGGAAGCATGATGGCCTGAAGTGTATGACGACGAGTGGCTGGGATAGAGTCATGTACGGAGTACGTTGGATAGGCCGGACGACAAACCGAACTGACCCATTCCTTCGGACATTTGTTGGTTTTGGGGTTGCAGCAGCCAGCAGCCAGCAGCCAGCAGGAAGGGCAGTCGAGCCTCCCACTCACTCCATTTCCCACACGCTTGTTGCTGCAGCTGCTGCAGCTGCACCGAGTACCTCTGTGTACTGCGTGTACTGCGTAAGGTAGCGTGTACTGCGTACCTAGCACCCTACCTAGGTAGGTAGCTGCATCGACAGTTTGCCTGTGAGGTGAGCATGACTGCACCTGCTGGCCGACACTGGCGGATATGCATCGTAGTGCGCAAACTGTATCTATACATAGGTAGTTGGTGAATCATGTAGATGCAGGCAGACTGAGCACAAGTTGGTTGGTGATTGATGACTGACGCCCAGAGACATGTTTGAGACAAATCCCCGACTTTTGTCGGCAAAGTGAGGAACCACTGAGTTCAGCCATTATGCCGAGTCCCCACTCGCTCTTGCTTTGGCGACAACTGCTGAAGTTGAGTCGAAGCCAAGCATTTTTTGGAATATGAAGGTTATTAAATGTTGCTCTTCTTTCTCATTAGGCTGCATGTTCGGAGACTGGACTCTGCAACAGTTGGTCCATGCTCTGATGCCTACTTGTACAGTGCCTGTGCATCGTCAGCAATATCCTGTGGCCCTTGTTCATGGCAATAAATCAAAACGATAATACTCCATACCCCGTCAAATATCCAGTATGGAGAACGGCAAGCTGCATGGATCAGGCTGCATGTCAGGGCGAGTCAAGACGAGTGAGATCGCCGACGCCGTCCGTGCCCCGTCCGCGCGCGCCAACCATCATGCGTGCTTGGTAGACCCCTCTTGACCCTGCTGGGCGGCATGTCTCTGGCTTTTTGATGGTGCATGTCAAGAGAGGCGACTAAGTAGTGAATGGCGGACGGTTGGATCGCAACGAAATCACCAGGTTTCATCGCATACGACACAGAAGAGGTCGATAGGCCTGCCGGATGTGCCTCGGGCGACAAACTCTGTCTCCCTTGCTTACTGTTGTCCCGCGATGGTCTCGCCAATGAGGGGCGCAGAGAGTGAAGAGTGTCGAGACTCTGCGACCGTGTCTTGGGTGGTCCGTACTGCAGACACCGGCTTGCATATCCGTGTCCCTGAGAATTAGCTACATAATAGTAATGGATGTAGATGCGCACGATGCGATGGAGGCAACTACCCACATGTCGGGGGCTGGGTTGGAGGATCAATTTTTTTTTTTTTTTTTTTTTTTAATTCCATCGCCATGCTTTCTTCTTGTGTCTCAGTCCATCCCTTGCCTCTAGCGTAACAGCTTTTTGCCGCCAGTGACTTCTCCATCCGAGTCGAACGGGGTCGGATCTGTACGGCAAAGTGCGATCAAGGGTTTCGTTCTTTTCTTTTCGCCCAAGGGTGGTGTAAGCTGACGGGGTGATGATATATGGTGCATCAAAGCCAGTTAGTTAACTGCACCTCGCAGGCACTCAAGGCACCCAAAGGCACTCACGGGAACGGTACTTGGAAGTCCTGTAGAAATCAGATGGCGAGTCGCCTCAACAATGACTCTATATTGGACTCGGCAAATGATTGCTGAGACACCTGCTTGCCACGCCATTCAGCGTCAGAAACACGCACAGTCAGTGCCCAAGTCAGTACCAAAGTCCACTGCCCTGCCAGTTGCAACCGAGGTGAAGCGCCAATGCCGCATGGTGTTTGTCGTACTGCTGGCGTCCTGTGGGCTGAGGTCAGGTGAAGGTGAGCGTGAAGGTGACTGAGGGGCATCGGCACTGCGGTCGGGTAGGTACGCAGTACCTACCTACCTAGGCACCTACTTGTCGTGTACGACGTGGGGTGGTGGGTTGATGCGAGGTGAGTGAGGTAAGGTAAGGCAAGGTGAGGGTGTTGACAGGACATGGTATGACATGACTTTGCATCGCACCAATGCACAGTGTTGCAGCTGGCCTCGCAGCTGGGTCAAACTGCATGCCGCATCATGGTACCTACCTAATTACTCAGTGAGAGCAGAGCTAGAAGTTGGAGGTATCCCGCGATGTGCAAGTACGACTCGGACGAGGCAAGACGAAGAGAGTTCAACACCGCCTCAAACTTACGTACACCATAACATAACGTCGACGTGAAATACATCCTGGACCATCATCTTGGCCCCTGAACTCTTTGTGTCCGCGACTGCTGCGACAGTACTTGCGAAGGAGGCGAAATCATGCCGCCAGGTCCGCAGTCAACTCGATCCGTCGTTGGTTAAAGGAAAACTTACAGGTATCTTGTTTCTTCTTTTCGTCGTCGCCCTAAGCCAGATCTGTCACCCTCACAGTGCCATGTCTCGCTTTCGTCCATTTCCATTTCACTTTTTCTTCTTCTCTTCAAATTAGCACAATACAATGCCTTACCACAACTGAATATACCTATCCTTACCGGTCGGCATCTCTTCGCAGGCTGCTTGGGTATAAGCGTCGTTGGGTCAGAGGAGCCTGGCCCAGCCTGACATCCGGCTTCGTTTACGCCTTGGGCACTCCGTGTATACTAATTACTGCTTAGGACAAATTCTCCCCCGCCTTTCCCTACGCAGATCGACATCAATCTTTCTTTCCTACTGTGCATGTCTAAATAGCGTCTACACCAAACAAACAAATACCTCGTTACTGCCAGCTCACCGACTCGAACTGAAGAGGAAATAAAGACCTCGTCCCAAAACCGCGCCGTTGCTCGTCCGTTCATCGTCTCGTCGTCACTCGCCCCGTCCATCTGGTCTGCTTTTTCCGATTCTGGGTTGGTCCATCTGGATCTTTGGTCCGGCGCCGTCAACCACCAGACCAGATAGACACAGACAGGCCAGGGAACAGGGATTACCTTCTTTTGCTGCATCCTCGTCGCCCACGTCACCTGCGCGCAACCACATCCCAAGGCGTTTCCTTTTCTCTCTCGATCCCTCCCTTGTCACCATCGGCACGGGGCAGGCCTGGCACCGCACCACCATCAATCACATTCAAGCCCAAAGCCCGAGCCAGCAGGCAGGCAAACCCACGCCCGTCAAACCCCAAAACATACCAGACCAAATCAACCCAAATCTTTCCGCAACAGAGCGTGCACACACAGAGAGAGCGAGAGAGACAAGACGATTATTCCACACACCCCACACCCCCGACACACCATTCCTTCACGCAGTAGTCAGTCAGTACTCCGCACACTCCCAAGTACTCGGTACAGATACACCCTCTCAAGTTCCCGCTGCCTGCACGACCTGACCTCCGCCAGCACCCGGCCTGACGCTACGCTGCTTTTTGCGTGGTGAAGCGTGTGAGCCCGCTGCACCCTGCTGTTCATCTCCTTCAGTTGATGGATGCCCTGCACTTTGCTGCTCCGCCCGGCTCGCAAAAGTGGAGGAGGCTGAGTTGACCCAGTGGACCTCGACTGGACCTTGACCTTGGCCTGATCTTTGGACTGGGAGCCAACCTGCTTGATCCTGTCTAACAAAGGCCGATTCGTCCCCCGAATTCCTGGTCGTTCAATTTCTTTGCTCCTCTTCTTCAATCCTCTCCCAGCCTCTCCGGAAAAGCTAAAGATATAACTTCCGTTTTCACCTATTCACTTCATTTGTTCTTCTTCTACTGGTTTCTTTGGTCTGTGTTGCGAGCGACACCAAAGCAACGACCGACGGATGTCGCTTCGTCCGTACCCCCATCCTCATCTGCGAACGGGGTCAACAAGACATCGCCGTCACCTCTCCATCTCAACCTCGCTCTCGCCAGCGACCTAGACCTAATTCCCAGTAACAACCCGCCATTCGAACCATGCAACGGGTCTCCAGCTTCCTACCCTCGTGGGAGGCCCGCCGGAGGAGTAATACCAATACCAGCAGCACTACGAGCAACGGCCGAAGCAGCATCGTCACAGCCGCAAGCGGCAGGTATCCTCTCGAAAAGGTTTTCCGATGGTCCAACAAGCCTCCAACGCCTCTCAACACAACGGCAATTACGACGGCTGCCTCACGTATCGGCCGCGAGGCTTTTTGGCCCGCTACCCTCGATGCTGAGTGCGACCGCGCCGCCCGAATCTTGAAATCTTTTTGCTGTGAGTGTCTGACCATTCGGCCAATGCATGATTGCTTTCGCCGGCCTCTTGTCTGCTGTTGCACCTCCACTAACACCATTTCGTCCAAGCCGACGGCTTCCTGGCCCCCATGAACGACGTTCCCCATCGTTCCTCAACGAGCACCGAGCCTCAGACACCAATCCGCATTTTCAAAAAGATTCCGTCTCGAATAATTCAGAATGCCGCTGGCATTGCCATCTTCACCTGCATGCGATCTGGCCTGTGGATGACCGGATCAGGCGGCTCAGGCATCCTCATCGCGCGCAAGGCCGACGGAACCTGGTCGCCACCCTCGGGCATCGTCCTCCACACCCCGTCGCTAAGCTTCATCATGGGCGTCGATATTTACGATTGCGTCCTGGTCATCAACAACATCGCCGCCCTCGAAGCGCTAATTACCAGACCCACCATCACGCTTGGAGAAGACATAGGCCTCACGACAGGCCCGTTAATCGCACTCGAGTCAACCGACATGGACAACAGATGGAGAGAGCTGGACAACACCGTGTTGACGTACATGAAAGCCAGAGGCCAGTCGCAGGATGTCAACCTCACCGGCTGCATCTTGAAGGAACGGGCGAACGAGAATGCGAGATTTTTCGGTGCGAATGTGGGCGTCATGGACGTTCTTGCCGGCAATGTCTCAAGGCACGTGGAAGAGACGCGTCCGCTTTTCGAGGTCATCAAGGAAGCCGAGGGGAGAATTGATGCCGACCAGGGCATCCTGAAGAAGCTCTCGGCCATGCCCGCACCAGGAGACGCCATGATCGAGACCCCGAGGAGCGTGCCAGCATCGCCAATTACAACCATTGCTTTTGGTGTACCGAACGTCGACGACCCCGACCCGTATGGTGTTTTGGCACTCGAAATGGCTGGGCTGGAGATTCGGGAGGCCGGAACACACCAGCGACCGACAAGCCATCAATTCGATTTCAATCCCGCACCTTCCAGCCCTGCCTTGTCGAAATTCAGCAGGCAAAGCATTGAGACAGCCGCGTCAAGAAGCAATAGAGGCAGCCTCACATCCACCAAGACAAGCCGCACCAAGATGTCGGAAGCCTTCACCCACACCAACACCGCCTCCACTCCCAACACATCACCTACCCAGAGCCAGAGCCAGAGCGAGGACGGTGCTTCTATTCACAGCTTTCCCGAGTCAAAGGAGCCCGAGGAGGTCGATTACACCAAGATCGATTTCTCCCCGCTGAGGCAGATCAGTGGCAGCCACTCCATCGAGGGTACCGAAATGACCGACAGCGACGAGCACTTGCGGACCGACGGGAGCACCGTGGATGATGCTGCTAGCGTATACACTAAAGACGATGCTAGCATAATCACTGAGAGCGACGAGAAGGAGAGGGAGAAGGGGGATGACAAAATGGACAAGATCGGGGCTCACGACGAGGACGCCGATGACGAGGATGACGATGAGGACGAGGATGAGGAAGAGGAGGAGCCCGTCATTTACGAGGTGGCGGAAGTCCAGCCTGCACGTAGGGCTGTCATGGCCGCCCCGATCCACGCCAAGGGCGCTTTGGTCACCATTCCCAAGAGGATCCCGCCACCCCTTCCCGCGAGGAGCCCCGCGAGAACCTCGCGCGCGAGCAAGAGCGAAATCGGAGACGTCAGCTACCTTCATAGCCCTATGCAGTCCTCGTTCACACCATCACCCCGTCAGTCACTCGATTCCGCCTCGTCCGCCTCGTCCGCCTCGTCCGCCTCGGCCCGAAGCGAGCCAATCAAGATTCCCTCCATCAAGGAGACCCCGGTCGGAGACGTGTCCGCCGAGACGGAGAAAGACGCCACGCCTGAGTTTATCGCTCAGTCTCAGCCCGAGGAGCCGTACGCTGTGAGCACACCTACGGTCCAGTCGGAGCAGGCGACCCCGCTGGCACCAGGAGCTTTTCCGGACGAAACCATCGACTTCATGACACCGATGGGCAGTCCTCTTAAGGAAGTCAGCAGCATTGGATCGAGACCAATGGCCCCGCAAGCGCAAGCGGTCAACGTCGCATGAGAACAACACACTTTTTTTCTTCTTTTTCTTTTTTTCCCTAATCTAACATTTTGGAGGCGCCGGAAAGGGATTTGAATGGCTAGTCGATTTTTTTCCCAACACCGGTTGTCAGGCGTTCAGGGTATTTTCTCACACCCTCGGCTCGGGATACCATGCAACAGCCACTTGCAATAACGAACAACCTCACGATATTTTTTTTGGCGTTTACGGATCAGATCGCAAAAGACTGGGAAGACTGGGCATTGGAGGCAGCAACGATATTGGCTATACCATTGGGTGGCAACCGGGTACCCATTTGGGATCGACGGTACAGAGCATTGGAACAGGACTAGGTAGAAGAGCCTAGGACACTTAAATCAGCCAGAAGCTGAGAGGAGGTTGACGGGCCAAGAAGGCCTGGCTTTCAGGGGCAACCCTACAGGGTTATCCAGCAAAGGTAGCCTTCTACTACACAATTGCATAAAGATAATATCCAATCATTGAAATAGTACATACCTACAAGTAAATTCCAGGTGTCCTTGAGGACGAGTTGTCAATGCCGCAGCAGCGTCTCTACCTAGACTGTGACGATGTTGGATTCAAAGTGATGCCTCGAAGTGTCGACCTCGACCTGGTTTAATAGACAGTGAAAAAAAAGAATTAGGGTCTGGTCTTTCTTTTCAAATGCAAGAATCCATTCACAACATCTACAGCCTCATTTTCAGGCACTAGTACTACAAACAACTTGCACCACTGGTTCCATCACCACACAAGATGGCTATCATTCACAATTGGCCCAGATGTGGCTGTGAAGGTTGTAAGGAACGGAGAAACATTATTGCTGACATTGTGGCACGGACCACCACCCTCACCATCAGAGAGAAAGAGCTTGGCTTCTTCTCTGAGAGCCCAGCTATTAGTACTCCAGCTGGCAACAACTGTGGTAACAGAGCTGTGGGAGAATCATCTACACCTGCAACTCCCAACGCATACGCGCATCGGCTTCGACCGCGTCCCCTTCCGTCTGCGTCCAAGGTTTCGCCCACCAAGAAAGCGATCCAAACACCCAAGAAGTCGGGCCACGAGAAAGCGACCCCCAAGACTCCCAATCGCCAGCCCGCCGACAACATGTCCACTCAGACGGGCAAATTTCGCGAGGACCAATGCCTCATCATCTGCCCCGGCAGTCAGACGACCCTGGCCCAGCTGGGCTGCAGCGAGTTGACGCCTCCGGTTCATCGCATTCTCACGCGCATGTTCAAAGATGCCGAGACGAACGAGTGGCGCCCTTTCCACACTTTCAAGCGCAAGAAGGCCGGTGTCAATGGCGCGCTTGCCGTCGATGGCCCGCGGACCGACGATGAGTACGAGTGGGTTGAGGACACAGACTCGGACGAGGGCGCCGTCTACCCCCTTCAAGGTGCGATTGAGTGATCACGATTTTTTTTTTCTTACCTTTAATTTTTTCCCCTTCCGACTTGGAGCTTCAGAGTGCTAATTGGCTTGTGTTTTCAGGCGGTCGCATTATCAACATCGAGGCCTTTCTCGCTTTCCTCGACCACGTCCACAGCATGCTCACGACGACCTATCACAACACTCCCATCATGCTCATGGCGTCGCCGCAGTGGTGCCGCCCCGATACCGAGACGATTGCGCGATACATCTTTGAGAAGACGCGCACTCCCGCGCTGTGCATGATTCACAGCGGCATCGCTACCCAGTACGGCATCAAGTGGCCCAACATGACTGTTGTCGACATTGGCTACGAAAAGGTCGATGTCACCTGCATCCACGAGGGTCGCGTCGTGAAGCACGGCGAACTTGGCTCGCCTACCCCCGAGCGCTTCATTTCCGGCGGCGAGGTCTTCACGCGCAAGCTCCTCGAGAAGCTCAAGGACAAGGACTTCACCTACAACATGGCCGAGCAGCTGAAGAAGAGCCACATTTGCGAGGTTCTTCCCTACACGCCCGGCAGCCCTGGTCTAATGGAACTGCCAACCGCATCCAGTGCTGGGGCTGCACCTGCACCCAGCGCCCCGGTCCCCGTCGCTGAGGTCGCCGCGGTCAGCGAGCCTGTTGCACCCCGCGTCGTCGGCGCCGACGACGAAGTCGAGGAGCCCAAGGGAGACGATGGAGTACTCGACGTCGCCAGTATCGTCACCACCGGAAACGCCCGTGACTTCCTAGCTAAGAAGGAGAAGGAGAAGGCGGAGAAGGGCAAAGGCGGTAGGAAGGCCAAGGGTGCCCAAGAGGTCGAGGCTGCCAAGCCCGTCCGCTTGCCCAACTCAAAGCGCACGCACAACACGTTTCACTTCGAGGAGGTCATCCAGGAGGAGGTTCAGCCTGCCAAAAAGGAGGAGCCCAAGGCAGAGCAGAAGCAAGAGAACGGCACCACGGCCGAGTCCAAGGACGTTGAGATGACGGACGACTCAAAGCCTGCTGATGCCACCGCCGCTCCTGTGACTGAGGGAGAGGCCAAGCCCGTAGATGCCTCTGTCCTCGCTGCCTCCGCGGATGCCTCCGCAACTGCTGCTGCTGCCGAGACGACCGGCCCGACTACTCAGGCCCCCGCCGCCACAGACGCGCCCGCCACGAACGGTGCGCCTCAGACCCCGGAGAAGGTTGCCAAGCGCGTCCGCCGCGACATCGAGGTCGGCCTCGAGCGCTTCACCTTTGCAGACCGTGGCGAGATTGACCGCATCGTCACGACCATCTACCGCACGATTCAGGGCATTGACGAGATGTACATCCGCCCTCTCTGCTGGGACAACATTGCCTTTGTCGGTAACGGCTCCCGCCTCCGCGGCCTGAAGGACAACGTCATGCAGACCCTCCAGGCGCGCCACCTCGTGTCGCCCAGCACTGCAACCATGTTCACCTCGGAGCTGCCGTCCAACATTGCCACCCCCACCGGAACCGGCGCGCAGACTCCCACGGGCTCCTTCACGGGCGCCCCCCACCAGCTTCCCGCCAACACGACGGGCTCCGGAGTCAACCCCCTCTTGCAGGCGGCCACCACGGCTTCCACCCAGCACCCGGGCACTCCCGGTCCCGGCGGCGACGCTGGCACTCCTGGCGCCCCCCACCACTTCCACAGCCAGACGCCCACGAGCATCAAGTGCTCCCCTCTGCCCACGTACCTCAGCGAGTGGAACAAGCACGGCTTCGAAGAGGCCATGTTCCTCGGCTGCCAGGTCGCCGCCCGCATCGTCTTCTGCCAGCACAACCTCGACGCCTCTGGTCAGGAGGCCCAACGTCTGGCGAGTCTGAGCAGAGTGGACTATAAGTGAGTACCACCACGTTTGTTGAGCTGTATTATCTTGACGATGCTAACATGAATCCACAGCGAACTCGGTCCCAAGGGCATCAGAACCCACTCGATGCTCAAGTAGCGTGCTCTGGTGGCTTGTTTTTTTTTCTCTCTTCTCTCGGATTACGAAAAGACCTGGGTTACTGAGCGGGCAGCGCCGGCGTGAAATTTGTGCACGAAACGGGGACGAAAGGATTGGCATCGGACTATTGAGCATTTTGGAGCCGCATCGTCGCTCTCACACACACGTTCTCTTGCGAAGCAACGAAGCAAGGAGACGAAAGACTGAGAGACGTTGGCTCGATGAGTTCTGGCGTTTACGGAATCAAAAAACCCGGGGGGGATGAGGCGTGGGACTTTTCTCTTCTTTGCAATTAATCGTTGCCTCGGCAGAAGGCCAGAACAGGAATTACACGTTCGCCTTGAGTAGCCATACCAGGCGGAATTCCACAAAAGGGGCCGCTGCGAAGATGGCTGTAAATAGCTAGCTTTAGGCTTGCGGCGGCAGAGGATGGATGGATAGCTCCTATGTATAGTAGCCGCTCCATATGGGTGGGCACGATACCACGGTTAATGTGATTAGTCACTAGGTCCTGGCCCAGTAATGCGTGTGTCAAATGTCTCGAGTGTTTGAACGACGTTGGGTCGTTGCAGGGTGATGGTGAGTGGGCAGTTTTGTTTAATTCGGCATTACCTACTACTCTAACGACGTTGCGCGGTTCGTCCGGCAATCGAAGCACCATATATGCACGCTTTCGCCGACACCCACTCATGAGCTCCCGGCACCGGCACCCTTTTTCGCCGTCACCTCAATCTCAATCTTCATGGCCTTCGTACAGCCCGGCCTGGACCATGGTCGCCGCGGGCCGGACCTGGCCGAACCACTTCTGCAGCACGGGCCAGGTTTTCTCAAAGTCGGCGCGGTCCGGGAGGATGTAGCGCACGCGGACGACGTCGGCGACGGTGGCGCCCGCTTCGGCGAGGGCGGCGGCGATGTTTTGCATCGTCTGCTCGGTTTGCTCGACGATGTTGGGCGAGATCACGCCGGTTGCGTAGTTGTATCTTGAGTTTGTGAGGCAGGAGTTAGTTGGGTGGTGGGTATTGTGATGGAGATTGAGGGACGGACGGACGGACCCGGTGGTGCCGGAGACGAAGACGAGGTCGCCGGTGACGACGGCGCGGGAGTAGCCGATCTGGGCCTCAAAGGCGGAACCTGAGCTGATGTTCTGTCTGGACATTATGAGTGGAAGGAGTGTTGAGTTGGAGGGGGGGTATGAGGTGGTGTGGTGTGGTGTGGTGGTGCTGTACGTGCTCGTGAAGGTCGGCGTGGTAGGTACAGAGGAGTGGATAAGTAAGTAGGTGAGGTTCATCGTTTGACTCATTCTGCTATTCGCGCAGGGGAGTAGTGGGAATCAGACAGGGCGGCTTGCAAAACCAATCACAGCTACGAATTGTACGTTTGATGGACGGATTGAGACAGCTGAGGCTATGGGTACTGTGGATATCTGCTATCGTCTGAGCCATTGATGTGTTCCTCTCTTTTCTCGTGATAATTGAGAGTAGCTTCAAACAATGACCCCGTATGCATAGGGCTGGATATATAGGGAAGGTAGGCGTCATTTCCTCCCCAGGGCCATAGTTGGGAAGTCCGATTCGGTTTGGAGATGCAAGACTGTGCCGCCCCGCACTCAGCATGGAGGCAGCTTCACCGACGAGAATAGGCCTTACCGAAAGCCATTTGAAGTACTCTGGAAACAGGCAGTCGGTGGTAACCAAGTTCAGACGAGATCCATGTATCGATACTTCAGGTAGGATACTAAACAAACCATCAGGCGACAAGCGGGGTCACCAGAGCTCAGGGATGAAGCAATCAAGTAACGGTATATGATATGTTGGATCGTGAGGGTCATATTCAAACCACCGCATACGAGGTAGCTTCGGTGTAGTTCAACCTCCTCATTTTCATGCACCTGCCTCGAAACTAGGCAGAAGCTTATCGGGCCAAGATACATACAAATCGAACGGAAGGCATATACCTATTGCTGTCCAAGTCGTAGCTTCCGCAATGAACCACCTTCAGCGGGCAAGAGCACCACATCCACCAGCAGGAAGGACGCGGGTTCCTTCTGGCATCTACAAACATTTCGGCCGCAACACTGCAGTTGCACGTCAGACTTCAATTCACCTACACTCTAGCCGTGCCAGGCCGAAGCTCACTGTCGCCAATATGCCCACTTACTACGACGAGGACGACGCTAGAGAGGACTCGCCTCCAAGGGCACCGCGTGATCGAAAAACGCGTGCGTTGAAGATGATGGCTTACCCTGACGGTTATCAGCGCGTCACCAAGCTCGGCATGAACACCTTTGGTATCAACACCGGCCCTCTTGCAGACGGAACCGACTGGTCGAAGCTCACCATCCCCATCATTAGGGAGCAGCTGAGCATCCGTGGCATCCCCGATCACGGCAAGAAGGAGGAGATCATCGAGAGACTGATCAACTACAAGACGTACATCCCTGAGAAGGTTGAGGTTCGTCAGGCCAGTCAGTCCGACGAGGCCTTTGGTGCCATTTCGAGGAACATCAGTGATGCAGGTGAGAGGCGCTTCTTCGTCGGCCTGGACAACAGCAAGTATATCAGCGCCGCCAAGAAGGCCATGACAGAGTCCATGTGCATTGTAGACAACGTCTTGAAGGACGACTTCGGCGTCCCGAACGTCTCCTTCAAGGTTTCCAACGGCACGGACTGGTACACTGTGACTATTGGCCCCAAGACTGACTGCACATGTCCAGCGGCTGTGAGTGGCGCTGCTAGGAACGCTCTAGACTGACCTGCTAAAACCAGATAGGTGTACAACCACACCACGAACTGCAAGCATGTCATCTGTAAGTTGTCGATCCTTCACATTGCAAGACGGTGCTGGAGCTAATTTCCACAGATGTCCTCTCGCACGTCTTGCGCGCTCCTGAGTGTCTTCTCCCCCAGAAGACCATCTTCGTGGACGAGCTGGCCAAGATTCTCGACAACGCGCCAAAGATGGGCCCCAGTGACGAAGAGCTGGAAAGCAACCCGGTCTGGAAAGACGGCGTCGTCAAGCCCAAGAATGGCAAGTTTTGCCCGGTCTGTTACAAGGAACACTCCGAGGAGGAGAACGTCTGCTGCGGCAAGTGTGGCCACCACACCCACCAATTGTGCTTCGACATCTTCAAGCGCCACAGCAGACACTTTGGCCCCAAGTGTCCTATGTGCCGTGCCGACTGGACGCCCATGACGGCCTAGGTCAGTAGCTGATCTGGAAGGAAAGCAAGGAGGCGAGTAGACGCTGGATGTGGAGGTTATCTACCAGGACGAATGAAAAGGTCAGAACTGAGGTCGAAAATCACTTCAAGTCTCAACGTACTCCAAAATAATCGGATAGGTCGAAAGGAACAATTTAAGTAGCGTCACTTGTTCGGTCCTAAGTTTCTGTGACTTCGAAGCACCTACGGTGGAGATATTGCACGGGAAGACGCCATCTGAAAGTATACAACGATTTGGTATCACCATATCAGTAGAAATACGGCGCAACAAGAGCCCCCGCTCCAAACATGGACAATACCGTAACAAAGCTTGCCGTCGAAAAGACGGAAACGCCACTGAGACCGTGACCCGAGGTACAACCGCCAGCGATGCGCGACCCAAGACCGATGAGAAAGCCTCCGGCGGCAGCCAACGACGGCGACACTGCAGCATCCTCGGCCCCGAGAGCCAAGGATGGATACATTGCTGCGGCAGCCCAACCCCCGGCAGCCAAGCTAGCCGAGAAGAGGATGTTGCTGTACGAAGCGGGCCTCCCCTTTTGTCCACCGCCACGGACGGCCCACCAAAAGTACCGCCCGATTTCGTCGTACGAAGTCGATACGCCGAGCATTGATTTGCGCGTGAGCAGGGAGAAGAGCTGGGCCAGGCCGATGAAGAGACCGCCGACGGTAGGGGCCACGACGGCGTATGGGCTGGCGGGGGTGTATTTCATCGTGACGTAGACGACGCCGACGAAGATAGTTTCGAGAACGATGAAGCCCAGTGTTTTGCCCACGCCAACGCGCTCGTGGAGTGTGAGTTTGGGGTTCTCGGGCGCCGCGGCCGCCGCGTTGGAGGTGATGAGGTTTTGCAGCCCGCCGGTCCAGAGGATACCGCCCAGGGCGGCGCCGCCGAACACGTAGATGCCGGAGTGTGTCCCGACTGCGATCTGCGCGAGTACGGTGCCGGGACAGGAGCCGGAGAGACCCATGCCCGCGCCGAGGATGGCGCCGCCGAGGATGTTGCCGTCGTACTGGGAGAAGAGACCCAGGCGGGACGGGCTGCGGGGTTTGGGGCGGACGTAGTTGATTTTGTCCAGGGTGAAGACGATGAGGCTGGGTGATGGGTGTCAGTAAGAGAGAAAGAGAGAGAGAGAGAGAGAGCAACGGGTGAGAGGTGAGTGAGTTGCGTACGTGCTGCTTGCCGCGGCTGCGAGGAAGGCTTGGATCATGTGCCAGTTTTCGAATTTGAGTTGGGCGATGATGACGGAGGGTTGGTAGACGCCTGCGCCGACGAGGGCGGCCCCGAAGGCGGCACCGGAGAGGATTGTGGTCATGGTGTATTTGGTCGTTTGGGGGGAGGTTGAGGTGAGCCGGGGTGGGATCCGTGAGGGATGTCGAAGACGCACTCTTTTGAGAGTGAATAGCAGTGACGATGCGAGGGCTGAATTTGGATTGGTCGGAGAAGTCAACCCTCTGTCGTCGGTGGGATGAACATGTACAAGTTCCAGGTAACGAACCACAAATTCAGTATACCTGGAGGTGAAATCCGTTGTGCTGCAGCAATGTCACCGTTTTGCTTTATAAACCAAGCCCGAGGAGGCGTCGGGGAACGAAAATAGAAGAAAATTGGTTCCGGCAGCGGGGCTCCAGTTTATTAAACCTCGCATAGTATTAGTCTACTGTATGCCCCCAAATGCCGTCGTCCGTATACCCCTGCACTTGGGGGTTGTCGAGTGAAATACGGATACAGACACTTCGCCATGACGTTTGGGGGCCTTTCACGGTTTCCATCCAGACGGGCCTTTTCGAACCCAGCCCGGTGATTTGGAGTGGCGTCGAGTTATCCCCGACGCGGCGGAAATGACGCCTTTGCCTGTCCACTATTAATTAAGAGCGTGGTTCCAGCGGGGTATCCGTGGCGTCAAGACGGACGATGAGAGTACGTTAGCCTTGTGTTTTCCGATCCGACGATTCCACACGGATGCGCCTGTGACAAGCAAACATGGGATTTGCTGAAAGCTGATAGCGTACTTGTAGTAGTCGCTGCAGAGGCCTGGGAATGGTGAGATTTCATTGGGATCATTAAGGTTGCAGCAATAAGCAACCGTTGCCGTGCTGAGATGGCCCCTGGTGGAAGATTGATTCTTCAGGGGCAGCGGTCCCCGATGACGTGGAGGAGACGGCGACCTCGAGCGGAAACGGTCGCCGACAGTCGGGCAGTGGACGTGCCGTGGGGGCACGGTCGTCGCCGGATAGTGGGTCCCGGTCGCCGGGGGTGTTTATGCGATGCGTCGCCGGAGCTGGCTCGGTGACCACGGTGATCGCGTTGGGGAGATTGGTCGGTGACCTCTGAAATCACCGAATTGAAGGCTCGGTATCATATGAACACGGAAATCGCCGCTGAGTGAGTGTGAGTATGACTGTAGCAGTTGGCTGTGTGGCATGGAGGAGCAAGTCCTTGGATAATTCGAGACAAAGTATTCATCTTTTCGCACAGACATTCGCAATGGCAACAGAACCCATCATTCACGACTTTTCGAGCCGGCGACGAGCACATGGCAATACGTCGTCGCGGATCCCAAGACCAATGAAGCCATCATCATCGACTCCGTCCTCGACTTTGACCCCGCCACAAGAACGGTGTCCACTCGTGAAGCAGACTCCCTGCTTGACCTGATCAGGGAAAGAAATTACAAGATCGTCAAGATCCTGGAGACCCATGTCCACGCCGACCACTTGACGGCAGCCAAGGACCTGCAATCGCGGCTGTCAATCTTGCTGGATGGCGCAGCGCCGGGAATCTGCATTGGCTGGCGCATCGGCGCGGTTCAGCAGAAATTCGCCCGCAAAGACGGCATTCCAGCAGAGGAATACGCCAAGGCGTTCGATCGACTGCTGGATTGGCCCGAAAGCACAAAGATCTGGACCGGACACGACTACCCGCCCGCCTGTCGGGGTCCTGTCGCGGCGACGGAGGTGGGCAAGCAGAGAAGCGAGAACAAGCATCTCGGGCAGGGCGTCAAGGAAGAGGAGTTTGTGCGGTGGCGCGAGGAGAGGGACGCGGGGCTGGGTGAGCCTAGACTAATGCACTGGGCTTTGCAGGTTAATGTGCATGATGGAAGTATGTCCAGGCCGACCGAGGGCGGGGAGCGCGTGCTGAGTGTGCCTGTGAACATACCGGGAGTTTGTCGGGGATGGTGAATCATGAAAACGGCAGCTGGTTTGAGTTGTATCATGATATTGACAGTGAATTGTGAACATGAGTTTGTTGGATGAGTATGAGTAAGCCCACTGTGAGTGAGCGTGCCGAGGTTCCTATGGAGCATCAGCGTCATCCGATGCGGGGGCCGATCGGTCCCCCGGCAGTGTGGAGGTGGTTCCCAGCAAGCCCCTCCCCCACGTACAAGTAATTGTGCAGTCTCCGCCGGGGTCAGTATCTACGCAGTAACGACATGATTAATCAGCATGCTAGAAATGATGGTCAGCCAGTGAACAACTGAGTTCCCTTCTCCAGTTGCAACATCTTCATTATCAACACAGCTGATACCGAAACGAGGTGCTTTCGCCTGTCATTGTCACGATGCCTCACTCCCTCACCGTAAAAAAGATTGACGGCAAGCCTGGCAAGGTTTACTATCCGTGAGTGGCCCAACGTTCCAAGCTGTATGTCGAGCGACTTACACCGCGTCCAAGTCTCCAACTCAACCAAGTCCCAAAACCATCACCAGGACCCAAACGAGTGCTGGTCAAGATCCAGGCGGCAGCCCTCAACCACCGCGACCTCTTCATCCGCCGCCACTTGTACCCAGGCATTTCCTTCGACCACCCGCTTCTCGCAGACGGCTACGGCGTCGTCGTCGAAGTCGGTGAGGGCGCGCGCAAGGATCTCCTGAATAAACCGGTCCTCATCACGCCGAGTCGCGGCTGGGCGGCCAGCGCCGACGGTCCCGAGGACATTCGCAAGTTCAGCGTCATTGGCGCGACAAAGTCCTACCCGGACGGGACCGCGCAGGACTACCTCGAGCTTCCAGAGGATGAGGTAGAAGTCGCACCGGACCACCTCACGCCTGCCGAGGGTGCGGCTCTGCCCCTCGTCGGCCTCACGGGCTGGCGCGCCTTGGTCACCAAGAGCGGCAACGCCGAGAAGGGAAGAAACATCCTCGTCACGGGCATTGGTGGCGGTGTTGCTCTCCAGGTCTTGCAGTTCGGCGTCGCTCTCGGATGTAACATGTTCGTCACTTCTGGCGACGAGGCCAAGTTGGAAAAGGCCAAAAAGATGGGCGCAGCAGGCGGAGTAAGCTACAAAAAGGACGGGTGGGAGAAGGACCTTCAAGGACAGCTGCCCAAATCCCGGCCCTACTTGGATGCTGTCGTCGACGGTGCCGGCGGTGACCTCGTGGGAAAGGCCGTCAGGCTGCTGAAACCTGGCGGTGTCATCAGCCAGTACGGCATGACGGTCTCGCCGCAGATGGACTGGTTGATGCAGGCAGTGCTTAAGAATGTCGAGCTCAAGGGCACAACGATGGGGTCTCGAGAGGAGTTCAGAGATATGGTGGCCTTTATGAAGGAGAAGAAGATCAAGCCGATCGTGAGCCGGACAGTGAAGGGCCTGACTAATATTGAAGGTATCGATGGCTTGTTCAAGGATATGGAGGCTGGAAAACAATTTGGAAAGCTGGTCATTGAGTTTGAGGACTCGGTCGCAGCCAAGCTGTGAAGTAGGAACCACGATGTTTCTGATGAGAAGAGACGGTTTCCCCGTGCAGCTACTTCTCTCAGGGCGAATATAGCAATGGACATCCTTTTTTTGTTCCCTGCGTATCTGCGTCGGTACACTCATACGCTCCTCCCCGCCATCAGAACTCCTCTTGCTGGTCCGAGGGCTGGCTGTGCTTGGGATGGGCTCCCCAGGCTTTGGGGCGGCGGCGGCGACGACGACGACGACAAACTCATCACTTGGATGGATGTAGTACAGAATAGCAAGGAGTTGCCTTTCTTTGTTGCGGTAGAATAGTGTTACTCTACGGATTCTTTAACTGGACAGCTTCCACCCCTACATGGCTCGCCGTCCGGTAGATTGTTCTTTCCCTCGTATCCTTCCTCCCTCAATCCACCTTCCTCTGCTACTCTCGCCATGCATGAGGGCTCCCTCCTGTGCAAGTTCCAAAGACCGCTTGCCTTCGTCGCATTATAAAAGTCGCTTCAACCCAGCACCGATTGTCGCCAGAGCTTTGCGCTCTCGCTCCCCACGGGCTGCCGAGTTTCAATACACGTTCATCATCAATCCCGAGTTTAGCTCAGCACGATGTTATATACCATCATGGTCGGCCCCATGGTCATCTTCTCCCTACTTATGGTGAATGCGGGTGTCGTTGACAAGTTGGGGACCATTCCGACTAAGCATAATGGTCTCTCGGCCCGATACTCAACCCCCGATCGCGCCATCTCCATGCCCACGCTCGGAGTCCATCTAGCTCCTCGGACTTTCCCCCAAGACAACCCTTTGAACATCACCGAGGAGCAAGCCCTCGAGCTGGGCATCAGCATCATACCCGTCGACAAAGGCCACTGGGATGCACTCGTCACCAGTAGCGGTCTCGACACCCCCGGCCCTCCTAGTTCCGACCTCATTCGGCGTGGAGACGGTCGCGAAGAAGTCAACCCCCCCGATCCCACCGACTGGTGCACCCCTCTTGCGTCTGACAACCAGTGTACCTTTGGCGCCTGGAGCCACGAGATGCAATACACAGACCGCCCCAACCGCGCCTGGCTCTTCGACAAGCACTGCAAGCTCATCGGGCACCACCACCCCTGGGAGTGGGACAACTGGGAGAACATGTACTCGGGCCTCCCATGGGTTACAATTTTCCGAATGAGCCGCACCAAATATCCCGAGCTCAAGTACGCCGGCCGCGGGTGGGGCCCCTTGGATCCAGGATGGGAGCTCTACTATCCCCTTGGCGAGGTTAACCTCTTTTATTACCGCCGCTCCTTTGACTGTTCTCGATAGTCGTGAAGCCGCGGAAGGGCTTGAAGCGATGAGGCTCGATGGGTCGTTGGTACGGCCAACGGAGAGGCAAACATACAATTGCGCAGTCGGTAATTACGGTGTTGAAAGCAGAAAGCGAGGTTTTCTTCAGGTAGCTAGGACAATGGCAGTCTTTGAGCAACCCAATTACATAAATGATGGTCCCATTTTGACATTACGCTTTTGATTGTACACCTCCCACTTCCACCCAGGCCGTTAGAATGCGGCCGTCTGCAGCCTTCTACATGGGAAAGCGGGCTCTTGAAAGGAAGGGTATCTCGGGAGAGCTGACGTCTCACCTAAACGTGCGACGGCCTTCCTGCAGAGCTGTCGCAGCAGCATGCACAGTACATGTTTTCTCCCCCAAAGTCTCATGCCACGGCCGCCGCCGCCGCTCACTCGTCGTCCTCGCTCTTCTTTCTCTTCTTTTTCTTGTGGCCCAGCTCCTCGGGTGGTACGAAATCCTTTTCCCTCTCGCGCAGCCTCTCCTCCTTCTTCTGCTTCTGCTGCTCGATGCGGTCGGCCTGCGCGGCCTTGGCCTTGGCCTCCTTGCCGAGGAAGTACTCGCCCGTCTCGATCTGCTTGTCGACCTTGCTCTTCTCGGGCGCGGGCGGGAACGGCGTGTAGACCTTTTTGGTCTTGTCCGTGACCTTGAGCGGCACGCGTCTCTGGCTGAGCGTCTTCCTCTTGAAGTTGGGGAGGAAGCGGTCCCAGCTCTCGTTGGCGAGCTCCGGGTCCTTTGCGAGCTCGCGCTTGATCATGAGCTCCTTGATGTGGTAGATGGGGTGGATGTTGGCCAGGCAGTCCTCGACAACGCGGCGCACCTCCTTGAGGCCCTTGAAGGGCCCCATGACGGACACGGTGCTGCCCTGCACGAGGATGTAGGTCTGGGTGAGCAGCTCGAGGGCCTTGAGCGTCGAGCCGTTGGGGCCGAGGATGCGCTGCCGGCGCTTGACGTAGCGCTCCTTGTTGCGGACGAGGTTGCGGATCTTGATGACGTCGCAGGCGACGCCGTCGTCGAGGATCTTGATGGCCTGCGGCGCGGGCACGCTTCGGGCGAGGAGCTTGATGAGGTCACGGGCGTTGAGGATGGCGGCGGGATCGTAGGTTTTTCTGTGCGTTTCTGTGTCAGTATTCAAATATTTGTTGGTGAAGTGCTGAGTGGCAAGTGGGCTGTCCCATCGATAGGGCGTACCTTGTCGTCTTGACGGTCATGGAACCTTCGATCAAGTCGAGCGAACAGGCGATGCCAATTTTCTCAAGGGATTTGGTGACGAGAGGCCATGCCTCCTTGAGGTAGACTTCACGGTACTTGGGGAAGACGATTGCGAAAGACGACTCCTCGGTAAATGTGCCGCCGGCATTGTCGGCGGGCGTGAAAGGGTCGACCTTCCACTTGTCGATGTCGTCCGTGTCCCACGGCTTGTCCTTCTTGTATGTCGAGGGCATTTTGGGCTGATGTGGTTGATGCGCGCAGATTGAAGAATTATCAGTAAGGATTGAACAAACGGAGGCGGTTCAGCATTGTCTTCATTTTTTTGCTTATCGCTGTTATCGCATTAGTGGATTGCGGTTGCGACCCACATTCCCGAGGGGTCATTCCTCTTCCTTCGGGGCCGAATGCCGACAGTCTAGAGCCTCTGATCCTCTTGCTATCACAACATGCTGTAGAGGTTTTCCATCAGCTGTACGTAGTAAACCGGGAACGATTCGCTGCAGTTGGACCGGTCGCAGATGCCAGTATGAGAACATTAAGCTGAGGATATCTGTTCAACCAGGATTTATGAAAGCTGCGCGTATTTGTGCTTTAGTCAGCGAGACGTCTCAACACGCACTTGTATGCACGTGAACTTCGACAGATTTCTATCAAAGCATGCTGATGTCAGACTGTCTTGCTTATAAGTCTCAGGTGTGGCTGAAGTTGTTTGTTCCTGCCAGACACGATCATATTCTGCTCACGGACGCTGCAAATGAAGACCACGCTACATCCTTCTCGAAAGCCAGAATACACTGGAGAGAGTCAAACTTTTTATAATGCCTCCACATGTCATAACGCAGCGAACGAAATCGATCAGATAACGACGCCAGGTGGAAGCAAGCAAGGATATTGATAGCCTCTATTACGTTGTCAAATGCAGTCGCGAAAACTTATGCCATCACACGCGGCGCCAGGTAAGGCTGAGGGGCGATCCACAGCTACAATTTGAACCAATGAAAAAACGGTATCTGTCATACAGGTTTATCGCAAGTCCCATCAGAAACTTATCGGCGATCGCGCGAGGTTCCTTCACCTAACGGGTCCTTAACCTAAAGGGTAGGTACCCGAAGCGCGAACTCACCCACCTGGTCGACGACTCGAATTGAGGGGATGGTCATAAGCATCGCGGCTCCTCCGTCTTTCAAACCAAGCAAGAATCTTACTTCTCGGATCAAACTTGACACGTTCATGTTGCTGCAGCTTCGCATCTCACTCAGAAATCTGAAGCCCGCCTTTGTCTTGACCACCTTGCTTACCTTACCTGCCTTTCCTCTGTGCCCCAGGTACCTTGGTACAGCAGGCAGTCCACCCACCTGGACGCCGAAATCTGAATCGCCCCTTCCACCGTGCTCACCCGCAATCTTTTTTTCTTCCTTCCCTTCACCTTATCGCGCTTGCAATCCTCATCTACGCTTCGCTTCCGCTTCGTCACCGCTTCAGCCCGACATATCACCAACTTCTCTCCCGAGCACGCTGTACAGTGAAACGAGCCTCGCGCGGCCACACCGTCGTCGTCTCGCTGCAAAAATTTCGGCTACACGCGTTCTACGCTCCCTTCACATCGCAATCGCACCACAACATCCTTTCCCCTCGACACCCACCTGCAACCGCCATTGTGGCTGCCGTACGGGATCCCGTTTCGCCTGCAGAGGTTTTGATCCAACTCGCAGAGACCGATCCTGATCTCCCCTCGATTCGATCGGCCATGGAGGACGGCGCAGCGCTTGCCAACCTCGCCTTGCAGCCGGCGACCACGAGCGCGGATCCCATCTCGCGGCCAAGCTCGACGTCGACATCGGCCTCGGCCTCCTTTCATCATTTGCCAGGTATCACAGCCCTTGCTCAGGCTAACTCGACGACGGGCTCACCTCAACTCCGGTACGTGAACACCAGGACAGCGCCTAAGATGCTCAGGGGGCTTGGGTCGCACACGACGGCGAATCGAGAGCTGTTGTTTTGCACACAGACGCCTCACTCTCCTCATATGTTCCCATCGTTGGCGCGTCGCGCAAACGGCACACATTCGACAAACAGGACAGGAGCCGTCTGGATGCGCGGGATATTGCAAGATCAACCTTGGTGTCTGTGCAAAAGTCGCTTGCGCGCGCTGTCTGCGCGATGCAGATCTGGGCAATGGAGATGGAACAATGGCTGACGATGTTGCTACACAGAGACGCGACGATTCCCACCGCCACAACACCAACCCAGGCACCGGCCGCCTTACCCGCGCCTGTGCCTGTCACTATGCCAGCGCCAATGCCTGCACCAGTTCCGGTACCTGCACCCGCGCCCGCGCAAATACCCGCGCCGGCCCCCGCGCCGACGCCGACATACGCTTCCACGACGAATGGCCCTGTAAGTATTTCGATGTCATTTGATCTTGCCTTTACCCTGTCCCAAGTATCCACCGATAAGTCTTTTTCGATAAGAGGGGCGGCGCTAGTCCTGATTGGTGGCATTCTCTTATCTCCAAAACCCATGAGATGAGATACCTAGCCGCGACTTTTCGCCAGTCCCCCTCCCCTTCTTCATCGTACGGACATGATAATCGGCTTCCCTGTTCTTTTTCTTGCGAACTCTTGAGTTGTTCTTTCTGGTGCTTGTCGCATTGCGCAAAAGTGGGACACCATGATGGCCACTCCCGCTAACCAAGCTCGCGAGACATTGCAGCCAACATGCCAAAACTGCCAAACCTCCACCACTCCTCTTTGGCGACGCGATGAGTACGGTTCGGTTCTTTGCAACGCCTGCGGGCTTTTTCTTAAACTGCATGGTAAACCTATTTGTTCCGCGACTCCCTGCCAAGCGTTAACGTCGCATAGGCCGACCAAGACCAATTTCGCTCAAGACGGACGTTATCAAGAGTCGCAACAGGGTGAAGACGATGCGCCCTGACCTGGCATCCAAGAAGAAGGTATTGTCAATTCCTCCCTGCGACTGTCGCGTCACCAGCTTACCAGGAGTTTCCACAGCAACAGCAACAGCAGCAGCAGCAGCAGCAGCAGCAACAACAACATGCTAACTTCAACGGCGCAAACGATCCGAACGGACTCGATATCCACGGTCAGCGCAGACCCTCCCATAAACCTTCCAATGGAAATATAGACGGCTCCGACTCCCCTGTGTCTCGGACTGCGACACCGAATTTGTACAACCCGAGCTTGCCAGTCTTCCAGAGCATGGACGATGCGCAGCTCCAGGGCCTTTCCGGCTTCAACGTCGGTGCAAACGACAACCGGTCCGGGTCGCCCTTGAACGGTGACCGTCACCTTGACGTTCCGCAGACGCACGAGCAGCTCATCGCCGCCAACTCGGCGCTTAAGACCCGGGTCAGTGAGCTTGAGCTGATCAACGAGCTTTTCCGCGGAAGACTCAGTCAGATGGAACAGGATGAGGCCAGCGCAAGAAGGGGGCAGGAGGTCAGCGGCAAGGCCGAGGCCCAACTGCGAGCCCAGTTGGAGGCCAGTAAAAAGCAGCTCGAGGAGAGCCACCGCCGGGAAAACAACCTCAAGAGGCGGCTTGACGAATTGGAGCTCGAGAATGACAAAAAGGAGCTTGAGGAGAGCCATCGCAGGGAAAACAACCTGAAGAGACGCCTAGACGAACTGGAACTGGAACTCAAGGATAAGAAGGAGGCTCTCGACGCCTCGGACTCGGGCCCTGCAGCGAAGAAGCTCCGAGTTGCCGACGTGGGTGGGGGTTCTGAAGTGTCCACTCCTCAGTCCACGACCACGACCACCTGAATGTATCACCACCTCTACCGCCAATCATAATCGTCTTTCAGTTTTTTTCTCTCTCGACTGTCTAGGACTGACCGTTCGTGTTACCACCAATCTTCCGAAGAAAAAAACAAGAAGGATGCCCTCCACGCTTATACCTATAATGACGCGTGTTTGTTTCCTTGATTTTCACTCTTTGGCTCTCCCCCCCCAACCCAACGATTCCATCAGATGATACTATGCAGGTTGGGGGTTGGAGAAAGACAGGTGTTGTGGCCCCTACGGACCCTGATTGCTTTTCTGGGTAGGCCTGTAGGTGCCCATGATGGCTATAATACGCAGGAAGGGGGTCCGAGGGGACGGAGAAAAGTGGAGGCTGGCCGAGGACCAGCGGTGATGACAGATGCATGGGGATCTGGGTTTGCTAGCGGAGTATTCAGGATGCCACTCGGGACCATCCATCAGCGAGTGAGGCATACTCTAAAAGTTATTCTTCGACCAAAATAGAGGCTACACTGCCATGATGACAGCCATATATGACCTGGTTCGCAAAAATCCTGTATCTGCGCAGTGCCATGTTTAGAAGAATGTACCGCAGTCATAATGGTCAACAGATACGAGTAACCCCTAGTCGTGGGTCCACATGTCTTTTAATCCAGCGTCGAAATCTACTGTAGACTGTTGACGGACCGACGAAAGAAGTCATGGCTTTGGGTGGATGGATCGACACGGCACCTCTGAAAGATGCATGTCTGCGGAGCATGGCTCCAGCAATACACGTCTGCCGCCCGACATGTTTTCCCCGCCCAGTTCTCCAGGCTTCGGTGTGGTCAGAGCATGCCGAGTTGCAGAAGCGACGCCAGTATGGTGTTTGCTTTCTTTTGCGCTAGTGCTGATGACATACAAGTAGGTAGGTACGTGTGTCGTGCAGGGACGGGACGGGAGCGAATGATATACAGATAAGACGATAACCCAAGATAAGGCCAACCCCCACAACGGCCGGGGAAGCCGTGGCTCCACGACCAGGAAACCCCAAGACGGGGCACCGAGGCAGGGAGGAGCCGAGAAGAAAGCAGGGATGTGATATCGGGAGGCCCAGTAAAGATACCCGAGTGCGGGCGGTGATGTGATTGAGGTGGGGAGCGCCTCGGGAAATGAAAACTTGGTTGGCTGTGACGAGCAAAAGAATAGCCATGGAGTAATTGATACCTACAACTTTCCGTTTTCATCTTCAAGACGCGGGGAAAACATGTTGATCACGAGCATGTGTGTCGGCGGGCGGTTGCCGCAATGCTTGTAGGCCATGATTTGCATATCTCGACTCTGCGGTTCTGCGGCATGGAGTGGTTGTCTCTGCGCCGGGGCGTTGTTTGTTGACAGTGGTGCAGCACGGCCACATTAGAGGCGGCTGGTTGAGGGAGGTGCCACAGCATTATGCACGGTGGTCGGAGTTCCTGTCTGTCGCGTCGTGTACACTACCCGCCCGCCCGTAGAGCCACTGCCGCCTTATCTTTCTCCCCTATCGCGCGGGCTGGTGATGATTGAACGAATGGAGTTGCTCTCTTTCACTACATAGTACCTACCCGACAGGAACTGTGGGTGTTTTGCTGCAAAGTGGGCACTGGTGATAAGACATACTACGTATAGATACAGATAAGGCAGAACGGTGGTGTGTGATTGAGTGAGGGAGAGGTAATCCACCTATTTCCCTTTGGCGCAGGGTCACTCTATTACCCTTGACTGACTCTCGCTCTCGCGCTAGTGGGTGGAAGAAAATATAAAAAATTCCAGAACCCTTGAAGGCCCCCAATTGGCAATGCTCGGTTTGAGGATGATTCAGGCGAGGTGCGAGTGAGGCGATGCCTCAACGATTGTCTAGGAGAAAACGCAGGTCAGCCATTCACAGGTAGACAGCGGAGGCAGCAGCTCGAAAGCTCCGGTGCATCCTCCACCTCCTCCTTCTTCCCTAGGAGAGCTGAAGCGGGGAATGCATTCCAAAGGACTGGTAAAGTGAGGTCTGGGTGTAATTTCGCAGGTTTTGTTTACAAAATTCCTCCAGGCTCTCGTAGACCGAGGCCGAGGCCGAGGCCGAGGTCAGCTCCGAGTTCAGGCCCTTTCCGAGTTATCATTATCATGGAGGAAGGACCACCACCGGTATCTTGTGAGAAGGGGGGAAAAGTGCCGGTGAGCAATAGTCCAAAAGTACTAGCGGATGGCGAAAAGGGCACCAAGGCCATCGTCACGGCCAATCCAATCAACACAATTCCTTTCCCGACAAACGACGTGATCTGGGCACAAAGTCCATGCGCCCATCCCTACATTAATAGAGGGGGGAGACGATAGAAAAGAAGAAGAAAAAGTAGGCTTACTGCCTTATCCATCCATCTCTCCCTCCGCGCGGGCGACGGCCCGCAGTCTGGAGAAGGAGCTCGGAGACATGGAGCAAGCAGACACGTTCCCATGCGGGTTTCTCTTTCGCCTCATGTCATGCTGTTGAGCCATGCGGCATGCGGGTGAGTGTGGGGTCCTTCTTCCTCGAGGCGTGAAGAGTACGCTTGTGGGCTGCGAGCTGCACCACGATGGCTAATGGATTCGAAGGGGAAAAGTAAGGTACCTATAGTTATTACCGTAGGTAGGTGCGGATACATGGTAATTAAATAGGAGGGTAGGTACCGTAGGGTGCTCTGTACGCAGTAGAGCATGCCTTTTGCATCAGTGGAGCAGTCTGGACTGTGCGCCAGGTTACGAGCTACGAGCAAATACGGGCCAGGCCAACCCAAGCCAGTTGTTCCCTCACTCACATACAGTAATAGTAAATACGCCACAGGCCATACCTACTTAGTCGCACACCCACTCATGACCGAGGCAAGGCACGCATGCTTGCTGTGCCCGAGCGGAGAGCCGGCCTTCTGGATAGCTACGGAGGCTGAACGAATGAGGGACGGGCAATAAGACGGGGGGAATCGGGGGTTCGGATGCAGAGGGGCAAATGCCATGGCTGTAGTACTTGTTTGTGTGCATGGCTGTTCTCGTTCGGATACGCGATGGAAAGATATATATGAGTACATAGGCACGACACCAGCACCCCCGATAACAAACTAGAATAGATCCAAGATACCAGGTTCTTCCTCGTCTTACTGTTGTGTTTCCTGTGTCCCTACCGTTTTATCAATTTCCCTAGTCAAGGCAGGGTTCACTCGGTTGTGGAACATTTACTTCCAGCTCATAAACTGACACCAGGGAGGAACGCAGAGGTCTAAGAGCACTTCATCCCTCTCGTACCTGTCCCACGAGAGACATTCCAGAGGCGGCCGTTCATATCTTGGGTGCACCCACAACACGGTATACGACTTCTTGACGAGGCGAAAAGATACAGGTGCAAGATTTCTTGGCCTGCCTGCTGTCCCTTTGCTCCGAAAAACAACATACACCCCCGGCTCCCCTTCCTCGCCTCTCTTTACACACTTTTCCCGCTGCAATGTCCGCCGCTGAATCGAGGTGACCGTCTCCATCAATCTTCCTTCTACGAAGCGTGCTTGTGCCTGGTCGACAACTCGTGCAAACATAGACTACTACGCCCAATCCCATCTCCAGCACTACAAACAATACCACCCCAGACTCGAAACAAGATGCTTCAATTGGCGACGCTACCGGGCCGGGCCGGCTACAGCCCGCTTATCCCATCACCGCTGAACCCAGACGTGGACGTCGTCGCACCGCAACGTCACCAGAGGCTGCGAGAGAAGAGACGACAGCAGGGCCGTGGGGATGTGAGCCCGACACAGAGATTACTCCGTCACAAGGCTGCCATGGCGTGGAAGTCGGAGGCCCTGACGCGAGAGAGCAGGATCTACACCAGACAAGAGATCCTCAGCATCATTGCGGATTGCGATAGGCAGGATGCCGCGGCGAGGAGCATAATCACCAGGCCCAGCAGCTGCGAGAAGGAGAAGCAGCAGCCACGAGTACACGTCCGAGCGGCACACTGGAAGGAGCACGACGGCGAAGAGGACGATGATTTCTTCTGTGAGATTGACGAGCTCGCCATGGACGTTTCCGACGGAAGCACGCATCCCTGGCCGACCGTCCCCAAACTTCGCAGCCCGTTCTCCAAGGACACGGCGAGGCGGGTGGCCCTGGCGATTGGGCTGATGTGTATCTGCGGATGCCTGCCTGTGCTACGAGCACATGGTTTCAACATATATCAGGCGTCCGAGGCACCATGAGTATCCGTCACCCTGGGAGGAGATCGAGCGACCTCTTACACAATTCGTAAACTAAGCGGAGAAGCAAAAGATACTGTAACTGGCAGCATCACGAGGGTGAGAGGAGTCTATCCGGACCGGGCGCCGTACCGCACCATTCTTGCCCATATATCGAACAGGCTCGCGTCTAATAAGCACATTTACACGCCGCATTGGCGGTTTCAAAGGCAATCTCGCAGGGGTCACCTCCTCTCGCCGTCGTCCGAATTGGAGGGCTTTTCTTTGTCTTTCGAAGCGTCGGAGTCGTTCTTGCCCAAGGCTTCCTCTTCCTTGGCCTTTTTGGCATGGTTGACCTGCCATATGGCCCTCTCGACTTCGACGCCCAGTTCGGGAACTTGGAGCGCCTTGGCCACGCGCTGGCCGTCCGCCTGCGAGAGGAGGATCTGGTCAACCCCGACGGCTTCGGATTTACCCTTCAGTGGATCGACTTCGCCCAGTGCTGGTCTTGAAGGCGTCTGAGCCACGTTGTCCGAGATCAAGGGTTTATAAATATCGTCGAGCAGCTTCGAAGGGGACAGTGCCAGGAGTTTGTTGTCCAAAAGAAAACGGAGATGCTTGCCGCCCTCGAGGGCGCGCCAGTGCGACCAGGCTCTGTACACGAGGTAGAAGAAGGGCAGATTAGGAATTCTAATGCAATTGATATCAGCAGCAGTCCTCGCGGGAACTCGGCCATCGTTTGACTTACATGGGAACGAGAGCAAACGGTGCTGAAATGGGCATGCCAATCAGACACCACAGGAGCTTTCGCTTGTGCAAAGCATCCCGCTCTGTTGCCAGCGTCCTCACAACCTGCTCGGCCTTGGTCGTCGGGATTATGTTGTTGGGATAGACCAGTTCAATCTTTTCCTTGCCCTTGAGCTCGTCGTCCTTTCGGCGGGCTGATATGGGCGGGACGGACTTGAGACCCCATTCTTCGTAGGGTATCCGGCGCAGAGCGTAGTTTCCGTATTCAACGACTTTTTTCTGCCATCCGCTCTCCTTCGCTTCCCACCCGGCCCAGAGCTTGGTTGCCCTTTTGGAGACCTTGTCTGTCAAGCCCTGCTTGTTCGTTGTCGCGATGTTGAGGCGCTGGGAGTAGAGCAGGGTCCTGCTGGAGGTGAGGGGCAGCAGATAGAGGCGCATCGTAGGCAGCGGGCTTGGCACTCGGCTCGAAGCGTGATCAAAGGGGTTGGTGCTACCGTTCGTCGTCGGCCGATGTCGCAGTCCTGCACCGAAGCTATTGCAACGAGCAACCCGTCAGATGTTTCGATGGTGGGGAGGACCGAGAGGTGGGAAAGGAGGGTGCGCTTGGGCGGTCGTTGGATCGATTAGGCGGTCGCAGGTCTCATGACGGGGTTTTTGAGCGAAATCGATGGTCGAGTTGGGGGGCTGAGGGGAGGGATTAAAATGTCGCAAGTTCGCGATCCGGGCGGCCTCTTGAAGGGGCCTGGTCAGGAGGAGGCGACTTTTCGGCGCGGTTCGTGGAGCACGTCGTCGGAGTTTTGAAGGGGGTTTGCAAAAGCTCTCAAGTCGCGAGGCGTGCAGGCCTGGCCCCTGTCATTCATCCATCTTGGCTTCTGGGTCAAGCTTCCTGGGTCAAAGGCCTGAGCTGGGCCGGCCAGACTGGGCTTAGCAGGAGTGACGCACATGGGCGTCATGGTGCACTTTGGCCGGCGATTGCCGTCATCTGAGTGGTGCGCCGGATTCTACAAGCACCTTTGCGATTCAGTGTTAGGGCGGTACACCCATGAGCCAGAGAAGTGGTCGCATCTTACAGGTCCATTCGTAGTACAAGTTAGTGGCTGTGGACCGTGGGCCACGATGGAGGCACGACTGGGGCCCTTGAGCTGCGCCGCCTGGGGGGGGGGGGGGGGGGCCCCCCGGGGGGGGCGCCCGGGGGGGGGGGGGGGGGCGTCCGCCATGTGAATTGTGCTAGGTAAGTGGGAAGCGCTAGGCTGCCCTGTGGCCCCTCTACGACGTCGAATTTTTCAAGGTATGCGCTGTGTTTTGAGCTGGTATCCGTATACGAAATCGATTAGAGCAAGTCGCTAGTTATTAAGCATTCTGCCCGATGCTACTGTACGTTGGTAAAAACGACCAGCCCGTTGGCGAGTCGCCTTGGGAGACACGCGCTTTGGGCGTATACAGTGAGGCTTGATCGCACTAACAAGTCCCTTAGGTCCCATGTCGAGGATAGTCTCGCCTGGTCAGCTTGAAGCCCCGGACGAGCTGATACCCTATATTATATATAAACCAAGGTTACTTTGTAGTGCCTGAGCATCGCTTTACACAGTACGGAGTACCCTTGGTAGGGTTTTCAAATCCTCCATCAGAGAGACCAAAAGCTGATCCGTTAAAGAGGGTCGCTCCAGCTGCAGCTGTCGGCGTTGCCTGTGCTGTAACCCTGGCACGCCCCATTGGTTCTCATGCCCGACCAGCTCGTCAATCATTCCGAGACTACCTGACGGAGTGTCCGTACCTAGGTAACTAGTGTATCCGTCCCCTCTGCCTTTTACATCGCAGACGTCAAGTCCGCAGTGCATCCGCAGGTTTTCCAGCTGGTTGGACAGCCTGCACAAGCAGACGCAGACGCAAAGGCTAGGCTGGCGAAAGTGCCGTCACCCATTTGGTTTTGATTTTGTGTGCATTTGCGGTGCACCAACCAGTTCGTTCAGCGTGGTATTCCAGCCTCTTGTTTTCCTCCCTTGGTGTTTGCCTGTCGAGAACTGGAGCCGTAGCACACCCGAACCGACCTCATCAAAAAAACAACGAGCCAAGACTTTGGAACGAATCAAGGCAGCCTACGGAGTGTTGCTACCAATCTACGACTAAATACCCGACCACCACAAGCAGCGCTAGTCCGTCGTTTCCCACGCCGTTGAGAGGAACCGCCTGCGCCCAACGGGTGTTTCTCGCTCTGTCACTCGTCACGCGCTCTTTACCTTTCGGCCTTGCTTTTCTCGACATCGCCTTGCGTACTTGTTTAATTCAATCTGCCTCTCTTCTTCCCTTGATTCGCAGGCCAGCTTCCCATTCTCCCTTGCGTCTCTCTGACCTTTCGCGGTATATTTTTTTGTCACCAGTGTCAACTTGGTATTGGTGTAACCTGACGCTCTTCGTCTTTGCCATCGCCTTATCCCTTTCCAAGTCGACTGGTCAATATCGATACCGCGACCCTGCGCCGCTTCGACTGGAAGGCGGGGTGCACATTAATATGAGAGCCCTCTATCGCGCCACTCAGAAAGCGTTGAACACCCGACGCTCTCAGTCTCCGTCCGCATCATCGTAGCCGTCTTTCCGAGCACCGCTTCGGCAGCGGCTGAGATCGCGCCATGAGCACTGCCAGCCATCCGCCTGGCAGTTCTGGCTCGCCTGATTTTCGAGCCTCTGTCGGAACGAGTAGTACCGCCATCGACACGGGTGCTTCGCGACTGAGGGCACCGCGGTCGCTCCCTCGTAAGCCTCCTTGCCCCGAGTCGCACATGACCTCGCGACGAGACAATTGCTGATCAATCCCTCTCTTCATATACAGCCTGGATCGATTCTTACGAGACTCGATACGGACCCGTCACAGAAGACCAGCTTCAACTGCTTTCGCCTCCCGCCCGAGCCGTTCCGCCCAAACACCTCCACGCACCAACCGAAAACGACCGTCGAGTGTCGAGAGACGGCTATGTCGACGTGACCGATCCATGGCTCGAGAATGCCACTCGACGTCCCAAGCCAAAACTTACAGACATCTTCCGGGGGAAGGGGGCCCAGCACGGGAGGAAATGGGATCACCTGCGCACCGCGGACCCGGTCATCGTCTCCAAGCATCGGCCAACAACGCAGGGGCCGCCAACAGCGTGGAGAGACTTCCTCCAGTCGTCTGCTTATGGGCACATGGAAAACGAGGAATCCGAGGTTATCGATGTGGAAGAACTGGATAAGCTGCAGCCTGACTTCAACAAACGCTATGATGAACAGGCGCACCGCGATATCGAGAGCAAAACGTTGAAGCGCAAGCGGTCGAGGACTGTCTGGAAGAGGATATGGAGCCTTATCTTGCGACACTATCTCGTCCCGCTGACCTTCCGACTTACCGTCATGATCACATCCATCCTTGCCCTGGCCATTGCTGCACGCATTTACGAGTTGGAGAATGCAAAGAGTGGCTACAGTCCCGAACGTGCACAAAGCATTGTCGCGATTGCCGTTGATACTGTCGCACTGCCGTACATAGGATATATGCTTTGGGACGAGTACACGGGCAAGCCTCTGGGTCTCCGTCCAGCAGTGCAGAAAATTGCGCTGATCCTCCTGGACCTCTTTTTCATCATCTTCAAGTCAGCCAGCACCTCGCTGGCATTCGAGTCTCTGGTTTTCCACAATGTTGAGGCTGGTCTGGTCAGACGGCTGTCCAAAGCGTTGGCGTCCTTTATGCTGGTTGGACTCTTGGCCTGGACTATGAATTTCGTGGTCAACGTGTTTCGAACGGTACAACGACTCGGAGGAGGGGAGGATGAGAGCTCTCACGATCGCATGTAAATGGGAGTGGTCGGTGGGCTGTGTTTGGGTATACCCGGTGTATTAAAAGTATGTACTATAGCTGGAGCGCGAATCGATCAACCCGATTCTCTTTCAGTTGCAAACCATCTATGTGGAACAATCCAGTTGTGTCTTCAGCTTACTTATTAGTCTGGTTGTATAAGTGTTGTTGCTTAGCAATGGGGCTTCTCAGTGAGACAGGCAGCTTCAGTTATGGATCTACCCTGGTTGCAAGTCAAGCTGTTGTTACAACCCACTGCAGTAAGAGTGGCTTGGAGACCCTACAAGAATAGGAAAAGAATATGTAGAAGATTGTCAAAAAGACCTATTGTGAGCAGGAAGGATTATATCACCCAGCATGTCTGGAAGAGTAACAAGTGATTACAAGATTTTGCCACATTAGAGTACCTAGATTCAAGAAGGTGCTTCTAGAGTAAAACCTGGAGGAAAAATCCGGGGAAAACATCTTCTACCTTACTAGCTAGCAAGTAAGGCTGGGAAAAAAAGGATAGTCTAACTTAACCCTGTCTGCACCTTGCTATTCCTGCCGGAGAAAAGAGCCTCCCATAACCCTTGTAGTTGAGCGGTGAGGAATGGCAGATCAATCGCAGGACGCAATGCCCCACTTGGCCTTGGGTCACCCACTTCAGTGTCACTTTAATCCAGCGTGTTCAGAAAGATACCTTACACTGTACCTACATCCCCAGAGTTCACACAATTAGGTAGGCATAGCACCAGTACTAGTGCCTTCCACACAAACAACAGCGGAGAAAGCATCACAAGGTAGGTAGGTACTAAGGTAACTGACCTGCTCTGGGACTCGGTTGCGTCTGCTGCCTGTCTGTCTGCCTGTACCTAGCTGCCCAGGCTGCAACCCACTGAGGTACCCAGTGAGCGTCTATCTATACACCAGCGTGCCACTTCAGAGCGTCCCGCTGGATCAACTCCACGTCTTTTTCTTTCTCCCATCCACAAATACCACTGCCCTTCCGATTCAGACAAAGGGCAATTGTCACCAGCTTGCTTTCGAATACAAACTGCCTTTTTTATATATATATAAACTTCGAGTAAGCAGAGCCTTTCTGTTCATTTACAAAAGAAAAAACCGGGTACTGGTTGCTTCCTTCCCTCTGCGGTCTACCCTTGTGACCTGTGCCTGCCTCACCTTGCTCGCCTCACGCCTTTTCAAGTTGACGAGGTCTGTGCTGCAGCCTTTCTCCCTTTACTACAATCTTACGGAGCCTTCCATATTTCCATACCTTGTTGGCAGTCGGAAATAGCATCCTTTTGCCAACAAATACCCTTCCCTCCTGCCTTCCTCTGCGGGCAACTTGGCTAAACTCCCTTCCAGCTTCCAGCTAATCCCTACACCTGGAATTCCAGAACCCCCGCTTCCCACGCGAACCGCCAGTTTTAATCAACGACGGCCACGACGGCCACGCCACTCCCCTCCCCCCCGAAAACGACCTTTCACGATCGAGTAATCTCAGATGGCAACGGCAAAGATGGCGCCCGCCAGTCCGATGCCTCCGATGCCCAACCGGGAGGACATCGGTGCCACGTAAGTTCACCCACGGCTTTGCGACGGCCTCGTCGCTGGTGCGACCCCGCGCTGACGGACAGCAGATGGCAATACCTCGAAGCCGGCATCGAGCGCATCATGATGGATCTCGAGCATGGTATCGATATGCAGAGCGTGAGCCTCCCCGTCCCTGACTATTTTGCTTCGCCGCTGCTATGATCTGGATGCTGACCGTCACTGGTGCTGCAGTACATGGGTGTCTACACGTACGTCACGCTGACTGAGCGAACATGGCCAATACTAACCCGTATCTCAGCGCTGTTCACAACTTCTGCACGTCTCAGAAGGCCGTCGGCTTGTCGGTGCCCCAAGGCAGCATCGGATCGGGCAACCACAGAGGAGGTAAGCTCACGCCAACCCTGTTCGCCTCCTGAGTTTGCTGCAATGCTGACCTTTCGCCGTAGCCCACCTCCTCGGAGAGGAACTATACAACAAGCTCAAAGCTTACCTTGTGAAACACCTCCAAGGACTCACCGATCAGTCGAAGACCCACACGGACGAGGCCCTGCTCGCCTTCTACATCAAAGAATGGAATCGATACACAGTTGCCGCGAAGTACATCCACCACCTCTTCCGCTACCTCAACCGCCACTGGGTTAAGCGCGAGATAGACGAGGGCAAAAAGAACATTTTCGACGTGTACACCCTTCATCTCGTCCAGTGGCGATTTGTGCTCTTTGATTCTGTGCAGGAACAGGTCATGGAGGCGGTGCTGAAATTGGTCGAAAAGCAACGCAACGGAGAGACTATCGAACACGGACAGATCAAGCAGGTGGTCGACTCATTCGTATCCCTCGGCCTCGACGACAACGACCCTACCAAGTCGACGCTCGATGTCTATCGCTTCCACTTCGAACAGCCCTTCCTGGCCGCGACCAAACTGTATTACCAAAACGAGTCGAAGCAGTTCGTCGCTGAGAACAGTGTTGTCGAGTACATGAAGAAGGCAGAGGCTCGGTTGGCGGAAGAGGAGGAGCGTGTTCGCATGTATCTGCATGCGGATATCGTTAACGCGCTGCGCAGGAACTGTAACGAAGCGCTCATTAGCGATCACTCAACTCTGCTGCGCGACGAGTTCCAGGTGCTTCTGGACAACGACCGAGAGGAAGACATGGCGAGGATGTATAAGCTTCTGTACAGAATTTCAGACGGCTTGGAACCTCTACGACAGCGCTTCGAGACCCACGTTCGCAAGGCTGGTTTGAGCGCCGTCGCGAAGGTGGCCTCCGATGCCGAGAAGCTCGAGCCCAAGGTTTACGTGGATGCGCTCCTGGAGATTCACTCCCAGTACTCGGGGCTGGTCACAAGAGCTTTCGACGGCGAGGCAGAGTTTACTCGTTCTCTCGACAACGCCTGCCGTGAGTTCATCAACAGAAACGAGGTGTGCAAGTCGGGATCGAACAAATCACCCGAGCTGCTTGCCAAATACACGGACGTATTGCTCCGCAAGAGCAGCACAGGCATCGAAGAGGGCGAGTTGGAGCACACGCTCACCCAGATCATGACCGTCTTCAAGTACATCGAGGACAAGGACGTTTTCCAGAAGTTCTACTCTCGCATGCTCGCACGCAGACTGGTGCACAGCAACTCTTCATCTGACGATGCTGAAACAAGTATGATCAGCAAGCTCAAGGAGGCCTGCGGCTTCGAGTACACCAACAAGCTCCAGCGAATGTTCCAGGACATGCAGACCTCCAAGGATCTCAATGTGAACTTCAAGGACCACGTTGCTGGTCTTGGGGGCCCCAAGGGCGGTCTTGACTCTGCGTACTCTATATTGGGAACCGGTTTCTGGCCCTTGACGGCACCAAACACCAGCTTCACACCCCCGGCCGAGATCAACGAAGACTGCGATCGCTTCACTCGCTTCTACAAGAACAGACACGAGGGTCGTAAGCTGACATGGCTGTGGCAGCTGTGCAAGGGCGAGCTGAAGGCGGGATACTGCAAGAACAGTAAAACCCCGTACACCTTCCAGGTCTCTGCTTACCAAATGGCCATCCTGCTCATGTTCAACGAAAAGGACAAGCACGCCTACGAAGATATCGCCGGCGTGACTGCACTGAGTTCGGAGGTTCTGGACCAGGCCCTAGCCATCCTGCTGAAGGCCAAGGTGCTCATCATGTCCTCCGACGGCAAGCCAGAGGCTGGCAAGAGCTTCCGCCTCAACTACGACTTCAAGAGCAAGAAAATCAGGGTGAACCTGAACTTGGGTGGAGCCAAGGAGGCGAAGCAGGAGGAGGCCGAGACCAACAAGACGATCGAGGAGGATCGCAAGCTGCTGCTGCAGGTACGTATCTGTGCTGTTGGGCGCTGTTCATTGTGGCCATACTAACAGAAGTCATAGTCTGCCATCGTCCGCATCATGAAGGCGAGAAAGAAGATGAAGCACACGCAACTCGTCAGCGAAACCATCAACCAGATTCGCTCGCGTTTCGTGCCCAAGGTTCCAGATATCAAGAAGTGCATAGAGATTCTCCTCGACAAGGAGTATTTGGAGCGGTTGGAGGACGACGAGCTTGGGTACCTGGCGTAATTGGGACGGAGCCTTTTTCCTTTTGCCTTTTGAGTGGAGTGATACCCTCCAGATTTTCTCAGCTGTCACTGTACCACAACAACCCCAAAACTGCATTGCACACAGCCTCACATTGTCACGAGGCAGTCAATCGTCCACACAAGGAAGAGCGCCCAGAGGAGGCGTGGGTGGGTTTCTGAACAACAGGACGGAGGAACACTTGATGTAGGGGGTTTTTTCTTTTCCGGGTCGGGCGGACGACGGTTGGGCAAAGAGATAGACCGCTGTATGCGGACAGGCCTCTTATTGACTAAAGCATAGTGCGTAGCTTTGAATACGTGATAAATCAGGTTCACAACTCCACGATTGCAATGGCATGGATGAGGAAACAACGATGTCTCTATGTAGGGAGGTTACTGCGCTGCAGCCAACACGAGCTCTACATTTGAGCCAGGAGAAGTGACATGGGCAGGCCCTGTTTGTGACACTTTCGCCCAGACTGAAAATTCCGTTTTCGATCTTGCCATGTCCTGCATGGTATACATGACGTTTGCAAGACAGGGCTTATCAAGCTGTTGGTAATGGGCAAATCGTACCTCCAAGTTGGTAGATCCGAGATGCCGGGTTTCATTACCTTGGTAGGCCAGATGCCGCAAATCTCGTAGGAGTACCTCCGATTGCGGAAGCTTTGTTATAAAGTCGGTGACCAGATGGACACAGACAATGACAGAAAACGAAGAAGCTTCCAGACAATGGCATAACCTTCTCTAGAGCTTTCATTTAACTTCGCTGCGAAATTTTACTGCTGGTGCTGTTTTGTGTGTAGCTTTTCGAACAACCACGTGGTCGTCTTCAGCCAGAGGGCCAGAGGGCTCGACGTGAATCCACAGAGCGTGTCGTTTCCCTACTTTGGTGTAAACTCGTGATTGATTTAGCTGTAGCTGCAGCACTAAAAGTGACTCAGCTCTGCGCAAAACAAACATCCGAAGGTTTTGTGATACGTTTTTTCGTGACATGAATTCAGAATACAAGGTTACTTCCGGGTCTCTAAACTGCATAAGAGTATAAACAAGTTGGTCTCTATTGCAGAGTAACCCATGATCAAGCCGTCAAGCTTTCCATTCCTACCCCCAAGTTTTATGTTATTACTGGTGTAAGGTCTAGGCTTGCTAAATGTACCGGCTCCCCATACCGTAGCAAGCCCTCATTAAGAGATGTCAAGATGGAGATTTGATTCCACAATTCTAGCCAGCCTTCTCAGGCTTTTAGAGGTTTCCTCCCGTGGATTGACCAACTGGACGTGGTTAGTACGTCTGATGAATGGAGAAGAGAGGCTGTTTGGCGCCTTACACATTGAAATAGGCGTGAACGTTCTTGTCACCCAGTTCCTTGCGAGCTTCCATAGCTAGCAAGTGCACCGCATCCTTCTCCCAGCCCAGGATCCTCGTCAGAGGGGCCATCATGATACCGTCGAGATTAGGCGCCAGGTTCTCGTAGTTCCAATGCCCAATTTCCTTGAACTTTGCGTGTTTGGGCCAGGTGTTTGTCGGCCACTTGAACTGTTCGATTTGGATGTCCTCGAAACCGACTTCCGCTAGCATTTTCTTGAATCGAGTCGACTGCGAGTCGAAAGACGACCCGAGCTTTTCGAGGGCTTCGAGAAACAGACGGAACGCCCTCAGGAGGCTGCCGTCGTCTTTGAGTGTATCGTCGTCTGACACGGGAAAGAGGTCGACGTCATTGAGCTCAAGATAGCCACCGGGAGTCAGGTTACTAGGTGCAACAAATTAAGAACATACTCGAGAACAGACCAGGGGAACGGGGGGGGGGGGGGGGGGGGGGGGACCCGTAACTTTGNNAAGAGGGGGGGGGGGGGGGGGGGGGGGGGGGGGGGGGGCGGACTCGTAACATTGCTCCAAGAACTTCTTCCAATCGCGGATGCTACCCTTCATCATACGGCTGTGGATGTAGTCGAAGGGCTGAGAGAAGGTCCATGACTCTTCCACGTCGTCGATTTGAAACAACACATTAGGTGGAACACTGTGGACCGTAAGCAAAGCTGGATACCTGGGCTTGGACGCCGAGTTGAAAGGGTGTCGCACAACTGGGGCTGGGAAGCAGAGAGATCGACCCCGATAACCTTTGAATTGTCAGTAACTCTGGCTTTGTTCACATCTCGAAAAAGGACTGATGGTGTACCTCGGCTTCAGGGTGGTCATCTCCAAAGTCCATGGCCCAAATGCCAGTACCCGTACCCACATCAAGGACTCGTCCGACCTTGGAATTCTCTCTATTGGGCGGCGCGGTTCCGAGGTGACCGTCAAAGGTCCTCAAGTAGAGGTGGTGTACAAGGTCTGGTACGCCACCGAATGACCCTTCGTTCAGCAAGTCGCCGCGGATTTGACTAGCTGAGCATGATAACACTTACCAAGCCTTTCATTCTCCCTCTCGTCGTTGGGGGCCCAGTATTCTGGTCTTGTTAGTTACCGATTGGGTCGTCACGTCCAAGCAGAGACGACGTCCACGTACTTCCGTCTTTGTACTTGTGATAGGTTCGACCATTCTCCACCCGGTACTCGAGAATGGAGCTGGTCACGCTCGCGGTGGAAACTGCGTCGTTTTCCTGGATATTTTGGCATCAGCGACCTTGGGCAGGGATGCGGGCGACGGAGGGCGAACTCACACCACTCACCGACAATGCGTCGTCGGTGAACTGCAAATGTCATTAGCAATCGTGGGGACGACAGCGAGACTGTATGGGGCAGCTCTCACCACATCGGCGACAACCTCCACATTTGCGCTGGGTTGATTCGCATCAGTCGCTCTAGGCGTCGTCGTGACGTCGTCTTCAACCATATTTCACGCGAGGATGGTGCGAAAGCGGAATGAATGATCAATAACGTTTACGTATGTTGTTCGACTTTCGTCGATAGAGCGGGGTTGCACTGAATCCATGTACACAATTTGACACCCTGGTCAAATCGTAGCTCCCGTATGGTCAGGACTCAGGTTATTAGATGTCAGTTCAGTTCTGGCGAAAACAACTTCCCAGTCCGCCGTCCCGAGATGGATCCACCTCGGAGACTTTTGCCCTTCCAACTCCGTCCAGAGTCTGCACCGTGGACGTCCAAGGCGTCAACTCTCCCAAATACATTGGTCCTGGTCGTGCTGGCTGGCGGTCTGCAGGACGCAACCTCCGAGTTTCACCCACAACAACCTCCAAGCCCAGAGTCCATGATGGACCGAGTGTCTGGGCGCTGTAAATAACACCGGTCTCGACGATGGAGGCACGAACACCATCGCGCCACGGGGCAGATACGATAACTAGAGGCCGTGAGATCTCAGACGTGACATTAGGTGCGCAACGATGCGCAACGACCACATTCTCGCCAAAGTAGGAAAACGACTTTGCATTCAGTCCAAAGAAACGCAACGTCGGACTTGGTGATGACAAGAAGCTGCAGTCCGCTGTTATGAACGACTGCTGGAAAGAAGAGAAAACGATGTCCATTCTTGAATCCGCTTCTGTTGACCTGGATAAGCACCATGGCTGCGAGAGACGCAAACAGATGATGCGTTGGCTATCTGTACGTCGCGTCAGGTTCGCCTCGGACACGCCTCCCCTGATAAGTCAAGACGACCTCTGCTTCATCCCTGTTCTCTTCGCTATGGCGTACCCCAACGTTCATGCCTCGCAGCCCCTCGTCTTCTGCGCGCTGGTTCCATATCATCTGCCGAACCACGCCGTCTCTGGAGCACGAGATGGAACCCATGGGCCATCGGCTGCGGCCCATCGCCTCACGCACACCTTTGGTGGCTGTATTTTCACTAACGAGAAACGCAACAACGCCTTCGCCGCGCCAACCGACGGGAGCCCCGATGAAGGAGCCCTCTAGCTCCCGGACCAGTGAGGGGCTGATCTTCTGAGTGCCTCCTTTGCACTGTAAGATGACCTTGAGCTTTTCTCGTCGCGAAGGAAGTTGCCATGTGCCCAAAAGGTCGATGCCGTTGTCGGAGACACCGCCTACCCTCATGGCGGCGATGCCATATTGCGCGAGAGTTGCTGAGACGGTGTACTCGTACTGAGTGCCCACATATATGGTTGAGGATTTATCCAGGCCTACGCGCTCGGCGTACGAAATAAAAGAAGAGAGGTCGCGATGCTTTGTCGTGGGAGGATCGGGGAAGAGGGGGCCGGTACTTTCAACGCGTCTTAGTGCGGGCTGTGTTGACAGACGGCGATGATTGAATTGCACTGGTGAGGCACATTGGAGGCGGCAAGGCCGTATCCTCGGGAAAGAGCGACGAAGAGCAATCATGCCCTTAAAATTAACATGTGACGATATCCAGCCCGAGTAAATTCACGTCATCGTATAGAGACTCTGAGCCATGTAAGTTGAAGTAATGCAGTTCTCGACGAAAACTGATCAAGTTGGCGTCGAGGTACGTACCGTTAAAGAGGTCAATGCGTCTGGGCCAACTACCTAGGTACCTACCCACGTTCTCTCGCGGGACCTCTTATGTAGACGATAGCCTTACGGGAGCCGATCTTCACCATCGGTCGACGTTCTGGACGCGATGGGCGACAGACTTACCCAACTGCAAGACGCTGTGGATCAGGTAGGTGATGTTGAGAACGGCCTTCAAAGGAGAATTCCAAACGCTGACGTCGTCTTCAGCTCGCCCAGCAATTCGTCGCGAGCTTCCACTTCATCCATCGACGTCACGACCTCGAGCTTCTCGGACCCAACGACAAAATCCGCGAGGTCAAGCAAGACCCGGAACAGAAAGAAGGTACTAGCAGAACGATGAGCACCGTATGTGCAGGACAACGCTGACCCGACGCGACGTAGTCGACCCTCTCCCGCCCGATGAGTTCAAGGAGGGGCTGCGCGAGCTCGCCAAGGACCTGATCTACAAGGAGCAGCAAATCGAGGTGCTCATTTCCACTCTCCCCGGTCTCGATAGCAGCGAATCAGACCAGGAGCAATACATACGAGACTTGGAGGACGAGCTCAAGGTTGCCGAGGCGCAGCGGCAGGATGCTATCAAGGAGAAAGATCAGATTCTTGGCGAACTAGACCAGGTAATCAGAAGCATCCGACGCCCTTGATATTGTGGCAGCATTGCATACTTGGGAAGGGTGTTTGGGCGTTCAAAAAGGGGTATATTGGGGGTATGCTATGGATATATTGACTTGACGATACCCACTCAAGGCCAACAACACGGTCCTGCATCTCGAATTTCGTCCGGCATCGTGTTTCCTCCCATTAACCTGTATCGTGTCCGTATCTATGCACAGAACAAAAAGCATAATGTCCACAATTCTAAGCATTCTTCGATTTGAAGAACTGGGGGAACACACCCCTCAGCTCTCTCAGGTGGCGGACTTGGTGTTTGGACGCCTGCGTTCTCGGAATAGGCAGCCCTTCCTCTACCAAGTGCGCCACGTTCCAACCGTATTCTTGGGCTTTCTGACAGTTCAGATAAGAGTCGTCTACAGGCACGGTCAGCGAGCAGTCAGCAGGGAGCGGACGGAAAGATACTTACCAACGAAGTAGCAGTCCTCCATCTTCTCAACGCCAGCCTCCCGCATGGCTCTGAGATACATCTCCTTGGCGGGCTTGCAGACCAGTGGCTGCTGTGCGTAGTCACAGTAGGTGAGGCCGTCGAAGAGGCCCTCGATGCCCAGAAGCCTGACCACACGCCTGGCGTGGTTGACGTAGGCGTTGGTGAGGAGCCACATGGTGCACTTGGTCTTGTCCACGTCCTCAAGCAGTTGCCGCAGCTCGGGGTTGGGCCTAAGGATATTCTCGAGGGGAAGTGCGTCGTCCACTTTGGAGTTGTACTCCAAGGGATCGATCTGGTGGTGCCTGACTAGACCCTCGATGGCGAGGCCGTAGTTTGTGTAGTATTCCTTGTGAAGCTTCACGGCGTCATCCCACGACAGTGACAAGTGCTTTGCAAAGTACTCGTCGATAAGTTGGGACATGTGATCCTGTACCCTGGAGCCTGCGCAACCGTTAGCTGGACCAGCCTGCATATTCGAAAGTAGGTGGACTCACTCCTGGAATACAAGCAGTTGTCGATGTCACTACCCAATATTCAGCACTTTGCCTCGTCTAGGCTCCTTCATGCGAGTCTACTTACAAAAAGAGAACCGGTTTTGAAGCCGACTTCCCGTTGGGTTGCGCTTCGCTTGAGTTCATGGTTGCGGTTGAGGTGTGAAAGGGATGGCTATGGCGTAAGGTGAGGAAGCGAAGTGACCAAGCAACCTTGAACGGTTCAGATGAGCGTGTAGATATAGGCGAGTAAGTCGGCTTCTGACAACAAGCCCTTAAAAGTCGATTTGGAGAAGAGAAGATTCTGGAGAGACGTGGGAGTAGGGAGGTCATGAAGCACGAGGAACGTTCTCAATCACACACTCTATATCTCTTTCTCAACTTTGGAGGTTCAGCTACTGCAGGACTTTGTCTCTGGAGAGACGGAGAATGACAGACGCAATCTGAGACTGCAACAGGAGACTCAATTCAATAAGAAGAGCTGTATGGTGCTTAGGTGTTGAGTCACGACGGCGAAGCGGCATGCATGCTACGTTGCTTTATTGAGGCAATTTGAGGGAGGCTTGTAATTAAGGTGCAGACAGCTCTTGGACTGCAACGGCTGCAAAGGCGCTAGACAGACTACCAACCTACCTGTAATTACAGAGTACATTACCTATGGACGGGACCTTGGTAACCCCACGGCCTTTGAAAAACCTCCGAGCCAGGAGTAAGTTAATTAGTACGCACACCAAGCGGCGTATGCATCTAGACAGTGCAATGTGCATCCTCCCCACGGGGATATGAAGGTATCCGACCGTACATATATATCCAAAGGGAAATATCAAGCCCCAGATCGGAAATTTGTCGTCGTCCTACACACCAGCGACAAGCATCTTTCCTTTCCCCGGTCCCTAGGACAGACTTTTTAGTAGACCTCCTGCTCTGAGCTCTGACGGACTCTGCAGGGCCTATTGGTTTCAGGTTGTATACGCTGATCGTATCGATTTCTCATCTCTTTGTTTGGTGCATTTCTCGCGCTCGTTTAGCATTTTCTGCGTAGAGGGAACGTCCTTCGACAGCTTGTTTAGCATCATGGCTCATAGCCAGCTCGCGCCGACGTCTGCAATAGCCGCGCAAGTACCAGATCTGGGGCTTTCGAAGGATGATTTCCACCAGATACAGCAGTACGAGAGAATCGTGCAGTTTCGCGACGCCATCCTCGCCGGCGCTCATCCCAAGATCAAGCTTCCAGCCCATTTGGCAAAACAGACACCTTCTGCAAGCGCGTCTTCAAACCCCTCGACGCCTGCGAAGGAGACATCTGGCGTCACACCCCAGAAGGTACAGGCGGAAAACCTGCCAACCTTCGCGTCCTCCGCGTCCGTCGCTTCTTCTCTTCCTGGACTAGGAAACCTGCCCTCGACTAACGCAAACTTGCCCCAAAGACCCTTTGGTTCCGGAAGCACCGAGATCAACCCCATCTTCCTTGAGAAGTCTGATGACTTGATCAAGGCTGAGATCCAGTTGCGGAGGCAGCGCCTTGAGCGCGCCCTGCGAGACGAGGTCGAACAGCGACGCGCTTCTCAGAAGGCGTCGTCCCAGTCGGAGGTACTAGCTGACTTCGACCTGTCCGATGTCTTGTCAAAGGCTTTGACTCTCGTCCAAGCTACCTCATCTCTGCCCGCCAACATCACGTTGGCCGCTGCTAACAACTCCGCTGCAAGTGAATCGTTTGATGAGAACTCTTACTACTCCTCCCAACACAATTCGCCAGACTCCTCTATCCGCAGTCATCGTGTGGAGCGCGGCCTCGGCCCCGCGTCGCAGGCGCATCTGTCTTCCAAACCCCTTCAGCCGCCCGAAAGCCAGTCGCAAACACAACGAGTACAGCCAGACCTGCCAGTCTCGCACCCCCCGTCGTCTGCTGCTCATCAGCCACAGGGCCAAGCCCCGACGTCGATGCCTGCCCGCGCCCAGGCTGTCCTTGACAGACCTGAGCCGGCGCCCTGCGATCGATCCCCATCGGTAGGAACGACGCAAAGAACGCAACCAGGTGATACGCTGGGAGAATCAACATCAGGAGGTGGGAGTGGACATACCAGTCGATCTGAGGAATCAGGTATTATAGACCTTGACAACAGTGCTGATAGGTCTATACCATTCGCAGATCGCCAGCAACGTAGGAACGACTCCCTCCTGGTTCGCCAGCCGTCGCCCCTCATTCAGGTTCGCGCTCCGAACATATCTCTCGTGGCGCCCCAGCCCTCCCATGTCTCGCCACTCGCCACAGCCGGGGTTGCTGCTGTGGGCGTGCATGGTATGAACATTTCTCAAGGAACAACAGCCCAGGTTGCGGCCCTGCGCAGTGAACCAAACGTTATCTCTAGCCCCGATAGCTCACCGCAGTTTGGACGCAACGGAGACAGGCGAAAGGGCAAGAAGAAGAAGAACCAGAACAAAAAGGCAGCCCGGCAAGCGCCAGAGGCAGAGCCATACATCAAACCTGAGCCCCGATCGCCATCGCCCATCAACGCCCCGTCCTTTATTCGGCCACAGAAGCGGCAGAGAAGACAGGTGGAGGATGAGCCTCGTTACGCCCAGCCTGAGCGACAACCTTCGCGGGCATACAGAGACGAGGGCGCGGCATCTTTTTACGAGGGGCAGGACTATCGCCCACGACCTGCCAGCCAGATGGTGATGAGAGACTACGGATACGCAAGAAGCTATGTGGATGAGACTCGTGCCCCAAGCGGAACCGAGTTTGTCCGGCAAGTTCAGTCGCCAGGCATGTATGCTGTCCATGCTGCTCCCACTGAGATTTATGCAACTTCCCCAGCTAGTGCCGAACGCTACAGAGAACCTGCGAGGTACTACCGCGATGGCTACGAAGTCACGCGGGTGAGCTCTCGTCCCCACCCCGACCGCGAGCGATCCCGTTCACCCGTAATGCGGGAGAGGCCGTCGCCGCAGATGGGGCCGCCTAGGGCGCCGCCGACCAGGGTTGTCATGGACCCAGTGAGTGGGCGTAGATACTTCGAGCCAGCGGGCGTCGTCCGTCCGTCAGTCGCACCGCCACCACTTCGCCCAGGCGAGCCAGAGATCATCTACGAAAGACCACCTGTCCGGGCAGAATCTAGGAGGCCTGGTCTTGATCCCCATGATGATGAGGTTCTATACCAGCGTACGTCTCCCATATATGCGGCGCCGCGAAGGGTCGTCACCCAGCCCGAATACGCTGCTTCGGACCCCCACCGTGGGTACCGACAGCGAGAATACTCAACGCGGCCCGTGGACCCTCCAGGGGAAGACTTTGTGCAAGTCAGGAGCGGGACGGAACGTCGCATTGTGGAGATGCCTAGGGAGTACTTGATGCGGGCAACGACGGCTCGCCCACCAGAGACGGAGCGATACGACATTGCCCGTGAATATGGACGGGTACAAAGCGTTAGACCCGAGCAGCTGCCCATCCAGGACTACGCTGCCGCTCCGATGCATCCCGAGGCCCTACGCGACGTGGTCCAACCCGGAGCCAGGTCTTACAGCGTGCGGCCGGCAGCTGAGCCTCATGTGTTGCGCAGGGAATACAGCGCCAGGCCGGCCGAGCACTATCAGCATTTCTACGGACAGCCGGTGCCGGCTCGGGGGGAGGCCGAGGTATCCTATATTGAGCGGCCCAGAGTGGCCGTCCCGGAAGTTTACTACGCCGATGAGCTTCCCCGCCAGTATCGATAAGGGGGAACCGTTTGACCGAAAAGCGAAAAGCGATTGCAGAGCGGAGTGGGCATCGTGCCTTGGAAGGCGCTGTAAGGGCCCTCCGAGGTATTGTACTGTAGCATAAGTGTTTGTTTTGGTTCAAAATGACGGTCAGGACCGCAACGTCAGAGTAGGATACGGACGTAGCATTGTTTTACTGTGAGCTAGATAGGTCTTGGCTCTACGCTACAAAAGAGGCAAGGAGCCGCCCCCATACGAATAATCGATTCATTTGTGTTTGACGCAAACTTGAATCCCTCGCGCCCACCGTGATGAGGTGTCCTATAATTACTAGCTGCAACATGATGAAAGGCACCCGTTATTGCTGCACATTGCTACCGCAGACGCACAATAGACTTTGGTAAACGGCAGGTCGACATCAACTCTGCAGCCGACGGAGCACGGATGCAGCCACAAGCGCCGACTGTGTCGTAATAGTTATTGGGTCGTCTCCAAGGTTCGAAGAGCGCCTTCAGTTCTTCGGCCTTGCTGTGCTTGGTCCAAACTTGCTCGTCCAGCAAGCCTGCTGCTCAACTTATTCATCCGTACAGACTAAGATGGCATATCAATACAGACACTTCAATAGTGGTTCTTTTCACGTCGTCCGTTTCTGTTTCTCCCTCGGCGTTGGGGCCTTGTTCCTGGGCCCAGGATACACTTGGTGCTTCAGGAGAGAGGAGGCGCCAGGGATACAGCTCGCCCCCAAGCTGATGGGGGCGTGCGCAGGGGAATGGAAACGGGCGGAAGATGAGCAGATCTTCGGCGTAGGGATTCTCTTTGGTTCCATGTAAGGTATGCAGTAATCACTACGCAGGCGAACAGGTGCAGTTATTTCTTTTTCTTCACCTCACGAGTTATTCCGTACATCATTCTCGGGGCGGGCAGTAGCTGATGGGGCTTTCAAAAGAAAACGGACCTGTGTATCCGTGGAGGGGCGGCAGGGTCACACCTGCTTCTCCTCTTCTATGAAGTCATTGCGTCAGCGTGGAGTGGGTGTCTTTCCAGCTGCTCACTGTGTGGCCCCAGTTGTGAGTTTGATGTGTTCTGTGTGAGTGGATTCTCGGAATCTAAAGATTCAGAGCGAGAAGCCGCTTCTGAAGAAGAAAAGAAACAAGTCATGATTGCTGGCTGGGGGTGAGGTAGAGTGTAAGAGTGTAAAAATCTAATTACGCGGCGGCTCGGGAACCCTATGTCGACGTTTCACAGAGTCTGGAGCAATTACTATCGTGTTTGCGGCGAGTCCACATGTTTCCCACCCAAAAAAAAAAAAAGAAATAAAAATAAGAAAATGGCCTGTCGTCAATGTCTTTTACTCGCTGGCATTATGGAGACGGCAACCCGCGATGCCAGAAATGCAGCAAAGCGGTTGGGCGTTTACACGTACGTCCATCCTCTGGGAGGTAGGCCACTAATAGAAGCCCTCCTGTGTCTGTTCCGGCGGGTCCGGCCAACCGCACGTAGCCCTTATCAATTTTGCCCAGCTCGCCCCGCCAGCAGAACAAGGTTAGCTAGCTAAGGGAGAAAACAAGGGCGTTCCTGACCAGCCTTCCACGGTCGCCGGTGTTATTGCTGGTCCGAGTGCCGGTGTGGAATAGCAGTTCGAGGTTGAAACGTTCGTCCCGGGATCATCGATCTGCGTCCCTTCTGACGCCGGTGATTTGAACACCCGCAATTTGGTTGCTCGTCAAACATGTGGAGGTTCGGCTTCAAAGTAGGTAGAACGTAAGAGGCAAGTAAACAACGGGTGGTTGGCAGAAAGCTCTCGAGGGGACCCTGACTTGCTTCCTTTATTGGAGCGGCATATACCGAGTGACGTTGGAGGCAATGACAGTTCTCCCCCAGTTTCTTTTGCTCTGAAGTTCGGTTCGCCAATAACGGGCATAGCTCCTGTCACAACGGGTTGCAGACCAGCCTCTGCCGGTGCCGTGGTTCCGTTCGAAGGATAAAGTCCACCTGGCTTCCTGTGCCGTCACGATCTAGGTTGAACACTCGACATGACCCAGGCCGCCGCGTTGCAAAGAGAGGAGCACCAGTTATTGGAGCTAATGGTGTTTGTCTGCCGTGTGTTAATGGACGGCTCTAGCAATCGAATGTCCCTTTCTCGGCCTGAAACATTTTGGCCATCATATGAATCATGGATGGTGCGGAGGCACCAAAGCCTACCAACAACTAATTATGCGACAGTCGTGACGGGCAGGCAAGCTTGAATTAACGTGCCTTAGTGCTGGCGCGCCGTAACAGCCTCCCTATCAACAAGCGTTGAGATGGAGGAATCCTGACTGGACCGGTAAGTGGCTAACTGGCGGTCACGGCCACGGCCCGTGATTGGAAGCTAAATTGAGAGTCGAAAAGCTTTCGTCCTGACTACCGACGCTACGCCAGTTTTGAGACGCAAAGGCGCGGGAGAAAGTACGCAGACAGACAAGATACACTGACCAAAGGGTCCAGGGCGTGAATTAGATCCAGGGCAGGGAGAGTTCGGTCGAAGCTCCAACGTGTCGAGGATTTGGATTGTAGAAGCAAGGTTGCCAACCGCTCATGGAAACGGCACAACATAACAGTAAGGCTGGAGGTTGACAGGCTAATTGTGATCGCTTCTTGCTGCATCAGCCAGCCAGACCTGCTAAGCTACCGTGTGTGCCTGAGTCGGCAACAAGCAAGTGTCTCGCCAACGGGTGTCGAGGCGGTGACTGGAATGACTCTTGACAGCCCAGTGGCCGGATGGCGGTCAGGACGAAGGCGGATCAGGCCAGTCGACGTCTTGCTGATGACAGATCTGCGACAATGCACCGGTATTTCTTTGCTGCATTTGGCATCCGATTGGAACAATGGAGGTTCATCGATGCGATGAGATGAGCTGCGAAGGGAGTAGCTGGCGGTCTCCTGTCGCGTCAGGTTTGAAGTTGATCCTTACAGAAGAATATCCATCCTCCACAGTAGGTACGAAGTGGAAAGACTTACGCCACTCGATTTGAGGTACGGATTCCGTACTGTACTGTGGTATATTTGATTGTCAGAGCAACACAGGCAGTCGCGTGTCTGGCACCTTCCCGGACTCATCTGTCACAATCCCAGCAGCGGCGGATGGAGCACTGTACAAGTGCTTGAGCTTGCGGGTCCTCATTGAGCCCATGTGTCTGAGGTGCTGCAGTACCTCGTAGCAGGTGAATTGCGCGCCGCTTGGCCCAGCCAGAGTCTCTCCATTCCGGTCAGCGACGAGCTGAGGGAGGAGGGAGAAATTCGATGTAGTCCCATCAAAATGTTGTAGGGAAAAAAAAGCCAATATGGCGATGAAAAGTTCCGCTGCGCTCTTTGGGGGAAAACAGCAGTGGAAGCATCATTCAACCGATAACCGCTAATAGTACCGTAAGGCACCTGGCAGGCTGGCAGAGGTTTGCAGGCGCGCTCCGGGATCTGATACGAAGCACTTCGTACTGTGTACGGACGGTGATTGTACCCTGCTTGGGACGGACTTCGAGATGGATTAGGTACATACTATGTAGTAAGGTACTTGGGGGCTTGATGAGATACGTAGTTGTATTGTGAAGGTTCCCGGAACAGCAACAGTGAACGGTGCCGGCTCGTATGTACTTGACGCTACCTCGGGGTCCAGACTTTCGGCGGGAGTACCTATCCAAGTGTGATTACCGCGTACACTACATGCCAGACGGCGGCCCTTGTGTTCTCTCATCTCGGCCCAGCACAGCAAAATTCCTCTCCAACTACGGAGTATACTGACAGTATCCTGTTTTTCGGTCATCACACATGACCTGTCATGCTAGTTACTCCTCGTGGGCTCGCCTAAGAATCTCCTAAGCCACACGTTAGTATACCATGTATGCTGTAATACACGGATACTGCTCAGTGATATCACCAAATGCATGCCGGACATTGGACACTGCGGTCCATCCGGACGCACCATGACCAAAGAGTCCAAAGTACTGCGTATAAGCTGTACGGTAGAGCCCAAGAGAAGGACATGGGTGGCTTTTGCACAGCCCTACTGCTAATTAGCATGAGTTTGACCCGGACCGGGACCCTTGACTGCGATGTGCGCTGCGATACCCGTCCTCTGTACGGATACGGAGTATCTTGTCTGTCCCCAACTTGTCGCCTGGTTGGGTACGAGAGTGGCACGAGGACTCGTACGCGTGGAATCAATGCGCCACGCTGCTCCTGCATACTTCTACGTATGTAAAGCCACCGCAGGCAGGCTTCACTCCGAGTCTCGGCCTTGGCTGTTGTTGCCCAAGTTGATGTTCTTCGCCTCGACTTACTGTGTACGACACTGCGAAGAAGGCACTCAGCCAGCTAGTAATACAATGAATACTGGTGCCAGAACCGCCTGTCATTGACGGGAGTCCACAAGGTACGCAAGCCGGACACGAATGAAAGCACTACAGCAGCTCAGTGTCACACTTGACACTTGGGCAAGGTTATTTCTCCTACTTTCCTCCATGACAAACCTTCGGTCTCTAGCACACCCTGCGCGGCAGCTTGCCCTTTTCCCGTCATGGCTCGGCGGTCCACAACACTACTGCATATGTAAGCGACGAAGACCAACGGTCGTGTGATGCGTGGTTCAGTAGTATGGAACGTCAACATGTGGTGCGCAAATTGGATTGGCCGCATCGAAATAAAAATTCACGGTGCTGGACAGCGTGAAGTTTTTTTGGGGGGTGGATTGCATGTCTGCTGGAAGGAAGTGGAATGAGCAGAACGTGCCATCAGCACTATTGTTCCCGAAGTACCTCGTCAGGCGATATCGGGTCTGGAAAATACCTCAGTGATATTAAGCAGCCCGACGACGACCCACAAGACCCCCTCTCAGGTCAACCTTGCTCCAGTCAGCGGAGGAGAGCCAGTAAGTTGCGGCCGCTGTAGCGCAGTAGCGCGTCCCTTACAGGGGTGTGCCGTGTGTGGAAGTTGGCGACCGTCATGGATGTGAAGGTGGCGGAACGTGCTTGGCAGATGGGTTTGAATACGCAGTAGGTACCTTACGTGAGGTACCTCCTCTACGAATTTCGGAATGAGGCAGAGAGTCAGACACATGGGAGAATTGTCTCGTAGAGATGCCCAGTCGTCCACCGGTGCGACCAGTCCACAATGTTGACTGCGTATCTCTCTGCCGTGCGGCATTTCTTCTTACGCAAGGAGTACGAAGTTGTACGGAGTACACAGTATTGCATTATCCGAGGAGAGCGGTGGGATGCCGACACCGAAGCACCTGCTACTGGCATACGCACACAGCCACTACCAACACTTCCCATGGACGCAGTGCCTCGGTGAGCAGTCTACAACGCGTCGTTACAAGCAGTTTTCAGGTACGTCAAGATATCGACCGTCTTTACTCCGTATTAATCTGTATGAGGTGATATGCCCTGGCTGGTGGGCTGTGGGTGGCTTGCTGTTAGTATGTATCCGTACCTACTCCGTAGTGCTCAGTGGTGCTCAGTGGTGCTCGCCTGAAGGGCCCTGCCCACCATCAGTGTCCAAAGTCCGTGATTCGCAACATTTTTGAAGCAGGATGGGCAGCGAAAGACAGAGCAGCTACTTCTGCTCAAGCACTTCCTACCACCAGCGAGACGTACTGCTGCTGTACCAAGACATTGTTACTTTGCAGGCACGCAAGCTGAGGTGGGATGGGATGAGGACTGGGCCACCACCACAGCTTCTCCTCCTTCTAGTACCAGCACCAATACCAGAGCGGGTCCATTTGCTTTACTAGGATTGGCCATCTATATACAAGTAGTGGGACCTGGGCTGGGGACGAGGGGGAAACAGGACGTATGGACCAGGAGTGGCCGGACCATGCCATGCCCATGCTCATGCCCATGCCTTGCCATGCCTTGCCTTACCTTACGGGTACCATGCCTGCCTTCCCCTAGCCTGGACTGGACTAAGTCTTCCATGGGTGTGCGTGCGTGTGTTGGGTAGGTATGTGTGTGTGTGTATGTGTGTGTGTGTGTGTCGAGTGAGAGTGTGGTGGGTGTTGTGTGAGGTCCAGCGGAGCGCAGCGCACCACGAGTGAGCGTCAACGGTAGAGGTGGTGTGGTGTCCCCCGGTTTGTGGCCTTGGGCTTTAGCCTTGACCAACTACCTGAACCTATCCGTACCTAAGGTACGGCCGTCTTTCCCGGACTGAACTTGTCTACTCCTCTTTTCAGCTCCTTCCACAACTTCTACCTCAGCTATCGTCACCAAACATTCCCTCTCTACAGACCCTTCCGTTGAGTCTGAGAGAGCGTATAAAAAAAGGAGAAGAAGAGAGAGAGAGAGAGAGAGGGAAAATAACGTCAAGAATCGATATCTCTTCCTTTCTCTCTACTTTTTTTTTACTTTCTTTCCCTTTATTTCTTTTACTCTTTTACCACTTCCGTCTCAATCGCCTGCTGTTTTTGTTCCGAATACCCCAATTGTCGTTCGCGGTTCACTCTTTTAGGCACCTCGTCCCCATCTCGACTCTCGACCGATCCGGCTGTCTTCCCTCGCTCACATCATGAACAAACTGGCAAACATGCGTCACTGGTCCGAGAGGATGAGCCCCAACTTCGGCATGGGTCGTCCCAACATGCCCATGAACCCCATGAACCCAAGGAGAGACACGGCTCCTCACCAGGCTGCTTCAATAAGTTCACCTCAGCCCCTCGACGCCCCGACGCCTCTCATCCACTACTCGTTCAACGTGCCCTTCGCTTCCGACCTCGCCGGTCCCAATACCGAGGATATTCTGTACGCCACCAACGATGCCGTCCTGCGATGGACTCATCCCGAGGACGCCGCCGACGATGTCCAGGTCCACGAGCTGCCCGTTCACACCCAGAACCTCGCGAATCTGCGCAAGGTCTGCAGTGACATCACCAATGGCCCCTTTCAGATCGAAGCCCACGTCATCTCCACGACTCCCAAGAACGCCAAGGGTCAGCAGGTCACCACCGTCTGTCTGTCTGGCCCTCCGGAGCTGGTTCACAAAAGCAGGGAGACCATCTTGAACGACAATCAGACTGTACTGGTAGGTCAACATTTGGGCACGGCTGTGCGTAAATAGGGCTCGGATTAACGGATTCCAATCTAGCGATGTACGACGGTCGACGTGGATGGCCATCTTGTCTGTGACCTCACCGCCGGCGTTCTGAAGCAACAGGTTACCGACAACCTTGATTACATCTCCACCTACTGCGGCGTCGATGTTTTCCTCCTGGGTCCCAAGTTGACCCCAATGGTTGACGGTGTCACGGGCGATGCCGAGATGCGAGTCGACCAGAGATGGCGGGTTGCAATCTACGGCGACATTCTCTCTGTCGAGCACGCCAAGGCCCGCGTCCTCATCCAGATCGATACTCTTGTACGCTCGGCCCAGACATTCCGCAGAAAGTGTTTTGTTTTTGAGCTAACTGATGCCGCACAGCTCGGTCGATTCCCTGATAGCGCCAAGCTTGATTTGTCCATTCATCAACTCGTCTGTGGCCGTCACCGGAAGAACATTAAGCTCATTGAGTCGTCAACCGGCACCGCCATCTACTTCCCGCCGCCCTTCTCCCAGATGTATCGGTACTGCCCTCCCGGTGCTAGCCGTCGAGATCCTACCGACATTTTCATCACTGGAGAGAGTCCTCAGGCTGTCGAGCTGGCCAAGCAGAAGCTCCACGAGACCGTGTCACGCATCAGGCTCTACATGAAAGACGTGACCATCGCCCCCGCCAAGATCGATAGTATTCTTCTCACCCGCCTAGACAAGGTCCGCAAAATACTCGAGGCCAACGGCACTTACATTTTGTTCCCGCCTCTCGCGAGCCAGCGCAACTTGGTTCGAGTTCAGGGCAGCGAAGGATTGCATGTGGAACGCACCGTTCGCGAGATCATGGCTTTGGTGAGTTTTGTACAGCCAGCGGGCTATTGAGAACCGAGGCTAATCCTTCTGATTACAGGCCGGTCAGTTTTACAGCGCGGCTTGGTGGATTCAGCAGCCCGACAGTCGACAGATTCCCTCCCCGCAGGAGGTCAGGACCATGCTCGGTGACGTCTGTGCCAATTCGGATGCCGACGTGTCATTCGACAAGATGAATTTCTCTGTTACAGGTTCCGATGACGCCGTGAAGGCTGCGTTGATGGTTCTGTCAGATGTCAAGTTTCTCGTGCAATCCCAATATCAGATTCGAGTCAAGATCGAGCTCGCCAACGAGCACAAGGAATTTGTCAGTGGCAAGAAGAACGGCAAGATCAACAAAATAATGGGCCAGAGCAGCGTTCAGATCATATTCGACGGCTTCAACGAATACAACTTCAACATCGACGTCATGGCCGCCAGCTATGATTCGATGAGGCAGGGTTTGAGCCTTGTTGAGCAAGAGATGCCTGCGTCCATTTCCTTCCACGTTCCGGACCAGTACCACAAACGAATCATCGGTATTGGTGGGCAGCACATCCAGCGGATCATGAAGAAGCACTCTGTGTTTGTCAAGTTCTCCAACGCTATGGATCGAGGAGGTATGGGCCGCGAGGATGACGATGTCAAGGTTGACAACGTCATTTGCCGTACGCCTGCCAGGAACGCCCAGAACCTCGACGCCGTGAAGAACGAGATTCTGGAAATGGTCGACAGAGCTGTGAGTATCTGACGAACGTCGCGTCGCGCTGCGAACGCTAATTACCTGTACAGGATTCCGAGTATACTTCCCAGATTGTGAATGTTGACCGCCTCTACCATCGCCAGCTTCTGGCCAGACTCAGCGAGATTGACGAGTTGGAGGGCAAGTACAACTGCAAGATTGTATTTCCCAGCACCGAGCAAGCTAGTGATGAGGTGACCGTGACTGGTCCTCAGTGGCAGGTCCCTCACTGCGTGGACGAGTTCTTGGTAGGCGCACACATCAGGCGGAACGTTGAGACTCCTCGCTAACTATGACGCAGGGCATGGTGCCTGACAACCACGAGCTGGTTCTCACTCGCACCCCGGAGCTGATCAAGTTCCTTGAGTCACCCAGCTTCGCTCACGACCTAGTTCCGAAGCTGAAGACGCAGTACGAGGTCGAGGTCTCCGTCCATCAGGATGCCGACTCTGAAGAGGGTCTTCCGGCCATTGCTCTGCGCTGGACATTCACTCGCAACAACGCGGGAGGACTTCGCGATGCTATTGACTTCTTGCTGGGTCAGTTCGCTACGGCCGCTGTCGAGGTCACCATCTTGAAGGGGTCGATCCCCCGGCCCAAGTCCGACTCCTTCGAAGACTCACTACAGTATTTTGATTCGAAGCTTCTTCAGCATGCACCGACCACCATTGCCGCGGACTCGCCCACGAAAGCCGCATTCGAAGGCGAGGTCGCTCGTGAGCGGAGCACCATTTTCGATCGACTCCGCAAACCTGGCAGCATGACGTCCATTTCTTCTTTCCTTGACCGCCGAAAGAACAGTTCCCACTCGACCAATGGTAACTTTTTCAAAGGATCGAGCAATGTTTCCAAGTCCTCTCTCATTTCGATCGAATCTACCCGCAGCTTCAACGCGGATAGAAACCCCTGGAACGATAGCGCCGTCAATCTTCCAGATGACGACCACCCCTGGGCTCATCGCCCCATGGGCAATGGTTCTGACAAGTTAACCATTCCCCAACCTGGTGACGTTACGCCTCGTCACAGCACTCGTGCGTCCGGCGACAGCGGACGTCCTTCTACGTCTCATTCTACGAATTCTGGATACCCCGGTCCCATCGGACCTTTCCGTTAGATTCCCCGTCTTAGAAACTCTACGTGCAAAATACCCCCCGGCTGGATATACCCTGGCGTACAATACCCCGAACGTCGCTTCTGACGCATCGGTCGGCCGAAGTTTTGAATTTGCTTTGGGTGCTTCGTTGCGCTTGCTCTTCGGCTTTACTTGTTCTTGCTTTCGTGCTGCTGTGTTTTCCTGATGTTGTGTTATTGAATTTTGGCACGATTTCACGTCCGCTCCTTATACCCCCGACGTCGACAGACGGAGGACAAAAAAGAAAAGATACCTTGTACGCGCTTTGGTTTATTTAGTACTCTTTGTTCAAAGCCCCGATGATCCTCAGCGCTTCCTGCAGAAAGGCTGTGATGTCGGGCAACAAGAAAACGGAAGGGGCAATGTTGGGTCCTGCGGTTTCTCCTGTCGTCCTGAAGTTGGCATTCTTGCTGCGAGATTCTTGTGGCGGTAGTGGCACATACGTCGGTCGTCGGCATGTGTCACACTGCAGCCTCGCAAGCACGCGAATACGAGACGGGTATGAGAGTGTCAGTGTTGAAGATGGCGACGAGACGAACAGAACGTTCATGCTCTTCGTGCGTATGGGTTAGCCGGGCGAAGCCGCCAGGCAGCAGCGATATGGAAGATTGACAAGATAGCGGGCATGGTGGCGCAAAGATCAGCGGCTGACTGAAATGCGAGCGGGAGTGCTGACGATGGAACTGTATACCTACCTACACGCACCTTCGGGTCGACCTTGACATGAAATGATACCCATGGTTGACTGAGATTCTCCGCTCCCCTCCGTCGTGACTTTTTACTCGAAGTGATGGAACTGCGTGTCTGATTGTCAAATATGCGCGACGTGCCCTCGTTTCTTCGATTCGACTGCGTGAGGCGCTTCATAAGACAAATGCTTTTGGGTTACACGAGCAGTGCACAACTCCAAGTAAGTCGTGAATGGCTGGCATGACGCTTTTCATGATTTTCTTTGACATCCAAATTGAAATACAACGGGTTAGCCTTATTACCATGAAGCACGACTTCTACATTGCCTCCCGTTTGACCCTCCGCTCCGTAGTCTTACACATCTTTTACATATGGATGCCAGCTGCAACATTCAGTCTCAAAGGCAGACATCCATCGAGCACCGTGACAAGATTCTGTTATGACGAGACAGGACCGATCGTCACCTTCTCCTGGCGAGCCCGCGCCTCCTGCTGGGCCAATTTCTCGCCCTTCCGCTGGATGCGCTTCTTCTCGGCCGCGATGCCTGCGAACCTGCCCTTGGCCCCGTGCCTGATCTTGGTGATCATGTCGGTGGCCTTTCCCTTGTTGACCGAGTCGGTCGTGAGAGGGTCCGACGCGCGGAACTTGTTCAAAAAGTCGAGCTGGCCCTGCGTCGGGGGCATGCTCCTCCACCGCTGATAGCGATGGATGAAGACGTGGGGGAACTTTTCCGAGGCGTACTTGTCGCTGCCGTGCACCGCGTCGGGAAAGGTGGCTGCTCTGAGGAGCTCGCGCGGAGCGGCGAACCGCGCTTTCGATACCTCTGGAGGCAGGGCCCTGACCTCGACTGCTTGCCACGTCGGCTCGCCGTTTACGCCGTCGGCCGGTGACTTGGACAGTCGGAGGTAGGTTCCGCCGGGAGTGGCTAGGACGTATTTATCTTGGCCGACTTGGACCCAGGCGTACTGGCTGATGGCCCTGATGTGCTGTTCGCCCGACGTGTCCTCGATGAGGTCGAACACCGACGCGTAGTCGGTGAAGGTGACCGAGCCCGGAGATGGAGAAGGCCGCGAGCTCGGGGTGTCTGAATAGGCTTCTTGCTGCCGGCCCTGCTCGGCCTCTCTTCGCTCCTTGGCCTCGCGTAGGTCTTGTGAGGAAGCGTTCTTGACCACCTCTGCGGGATCGAGACCGAAAAGTGTCGGGGTGGTGACGATGCCCGTTGCTAAGCTGGAGACCATGTCTATGACGTGGCAATGTGACTTGCCCTCGTGCAGTCTCATGCCTCTGCCAATCATCTGCACCAGGAGGTTCCGAGACCGCGTTGGTCTCGCGAGAACCACGCAGTCAATGTTGGGGATGTCGGTGCCCTCGGTGAAGACGCCGCAATTGACGAGAACGGGAAACTCGCCCTTTCGAAACGCTTCCAGAATCGAACTCCGCTCCACCTTTGGCGTGTCGCCCGTGACGAGTCTGGCGTCGAAGCCGTGTCTTCGGAACGTCTGCGTCAGCCCGGCAACGTGTGCGAGGTCGACGCAAAAGACAAGGGTGGACTTCCGATCTGGCGCCTTGGCCAGCCAACTCCTCACCGTGAGGTCGTTGACTTGCTCCGTGTTGACGGCCTTCGATAGGTCCCCCGTTTGGAAATCACCGCCAGCATTGCTCTGAACCCGCGAGATGTCGGCTGTTGACTCGACCGTGGTGAAGACGACGTCTGACAGCCACTTGTCACCAATCATGTCGACATAGTCCTTGTGATAGACTATTTCGTCGATGGCAGCACCGAGCCGGAGGCCATCGAATCGCGAAAATGTCGCCGACACGCCTACCAGTGCAGGAGAGTTGGGTTTCTTGACGTCGAGCCCAAAGTGGCCCAGGACGCGCATGTAACCAGGCGCCACGATGTGATGAGCCTCATCGACGAGGACGAGTTTGAACCTGTGCGGGTCGAACTTTCTCAGACGGTCTCCGGACGTGATGCTCTGCAGGCTGGCAATGGTAATGTCCGCGGTTCCGGAGGCGTGCAAGGAGCCCATCTCGATTTCAACCGTATTATTTGGGTATGCATTTGTGCAGTGTTTGGCAGCTTGCTCTACAAGCTCTCTCCTGTGAGCCAGAATGAGTGTTTGCGTCGCAAGCCTCGATGACGGTTGGATCCTCTCAATCAGTTGAGTAAAGATGACCTGTGTCGGTCGCGTCAGCCAGTTTTCCCGTCTGCTCTACGTGAAGCTAATGACTGACTGTCTTGCCACTGCCGGTAGCTAGAGATATTCCTAGTCTTTTATGCCCATCGTTGAGAGACTGAACGACGGACTGGATACACTCTTCTTGATAGTCTCTAAGCTGGATTTTGGTACTTGCGAGGCGCTGTATACGGAGAGGCGAGAGCGGTTGAATTGCTCTCCTAGCCGGAGGCGAAATGAAAAATTGAGTGCATGCTTTTAAAACTCTTCCGGTCAATGATGGAATCATGTCGTTATTCCATATTCCTATGGATGTTTGATGAAGGGCGGTCGTGAAGGTGTAGGTAATGAGATACCTAGGCTGAAGCCACTGCCTCGATACTAGCTTAGGCGACCGAGCCAGGATCAAGCAGCTGATCCAGTGAAAAGCACAGGGCACTACAAGTAATTACCAGACCCCTGGTACACTGTAGTACGGACCCTGGTAGCCGCAATTCTGCCATAACATTTGCTGCTGCACGACGGTCGCATAGGCGTTACCGACAGGCAGGGAATACTTTGGTAACCTTGGTGCTCCAGTACCAGGAGTGGGTTCTTCTGGAAATCTTTCTGTCGGTCGACCTCATCTCCATTTCATGTCATTCAGCAAACATATCAGACCTGATGTCTTCGCAAGACTTTCGCGTTTGAACCAACCCACCAGCCAAGTTGGACTATCAACACCCTCGGAGGCTCGAGCTGTCGGCAAACACCTGTCTCTGGTTCCCACCAACACAATATGTACTCAACACACCGCCCAAGCCGGATCGTCACCATCAGAATACCAAGTGAAGATGACCATGGAACTGGAATCGGATTACTTTTCAGAACAAGAAGCGCCAGAAGCGCCCGGGACACCACAGCAACCTGAAATCTCCTATGACCATCTGTCGGACGGTGTTCAACCTGGATCTCAACCTGAATCTGCTGCTTCACACTCTGAGGGCTCATCTGGCGAGAACGACAATGTCATGCAAGATGGCCACCCCTCCAAGAAACGGCGCACTCGAAGCGGACCCATGCAGCCGATTCTGAAGCGCAAAAAGGGCAACTTCAACAACCGCTATCTCGATCTTTTGAATGAAGACATAGGAGATGTCATTAATCCCACGATGAGCGCGGAAGACGAGTTGCCTCCTTCACAAGTCGGCCTGACGTTTTGGAGTCCTTTCGAGAAGCAGCTATTCTTCGAAGCTCTCACCGATCTCGGGAGAGACGACGTTCAGAAAATTGCCGACGCCATACGTACCAAAAGTGAAGTCGAAGTTCGCCAGTACCTTGCCCTCCTCGACAATGACGCCGAAAGAAGGAAGCTGGAGCTCGAGCGTGGGCTAGAACCCATACGTCTAGTCGACCACCCCGCGGCCGTCGAGATAAGCCACCCGTGCTGTGTCGCTCTCGATGAAGCAGCTGATGCTCTGGCCCTTCGACAAGAGCGTCACGAAGACCTCTCGGAACAGAAGAAATGGGGGCCTTGCTGGAACATTACACAGGGCCTCGCCAAACGAATAGAAGGAGACCACGGACTCGAAAAGGACCCGGAATTTGCGGCGGCGAACGGCCTTGAGTTCACTGAGGTCCTGCGGCTCAAAGAATGGCTGCGCCTTTCGGAGCGGGTCTTCATGAACGCGTCGTTTCCCGAGAGCAACTGGCGATTCATCGACGAGAGCCCTCCGTCGATTAGGGCCACCGCCCTGCAGGACTTCCACTCGGTTCTGGTCTCCATCACGAAGAAGATCGTCCTCACAACCCTTTTCATGGCCGAGTCGAGAATCAGGGCGAAGAGAGAGGCCCAACCCAACGCAAAGAGCTTGGTGAGGAGCCAGGACGTCGAGGCGGCTGTCGTGTCCCTTGGCCTGAAGCGAGATAGGGAGAACTTCTGGGTCAGCTGTCCACGCCGTCTGCGTCTGGACGTCTGGGACGACGAGGCAGAGGTTTCGGACGACGAAGGGGTGGACCGTTTGATGTCTTTTGACGAGGTGGAGAGAATCTTAGGCGACGAGCCGGCTGCACCCGAGAAAGCACAAGCGAGCGAGAGATCGCCGACGGTGGAAATCAAGTTTGAGAACGCCGAATCCGAAGAGGACACGGACGACGAAGATGATTCCACGGTGTATTCGGACAAGTCAAGTGACGAGGCGCCGGTTCCGCTGAGCGACGCAGAGCACGAAGTCAACGAGGAAGCCAAGGAGGTGCTCAGATACTCGGCTTACGACTTCCCCAAGACGCACCGTACGAGAGAGGCCCTCAAGAACCGGATCCGCAACGAGCACGAGCAGGAGGCCATCGCCGAGGCGGAGGATGCCAAGATGAGTCACGAAGCAGAGGTGGACATGTGGAGGCTGCTTCAGCGGCAGCCTCCTGAGGTTCTCGTGAGGCCCGAGCCTTACGAACGCAACCGCAGGGGCGTCAGGGACGTGGCGGACCTTTACGACGTCGGTCGCCAGTGGAGAGAACACCTGGTTTATCAAAGCGAGTGGGAGATGCTTGGGACGCCACATGTATCTGATGAGAAGAAGGGTTGATCGGCGACTTTGATTAGGTTGTACTGATTTTTTTTTGTTCTGGATACCCTTCACTATTGTACCTCGACGAGCAGCACAACTATGTCAGCACCCTGCAGACTTCTCTTCTAGTAACCATTGAACTTGTCGCTATCCGCGACGGGGTATCGCCGTGCTGGCCGCCTCCAGCTTGATATTCAAAATGCTCACTCCCCTGTATTTGCTCTTCTGCCTCTTACCTCTACCACGCTTTGCCCCCTTTGGAGCCGAGTCTTTCGGCGCTTGGTGATTCAACGACTCCTACCGTCCCCGTCCCCGTCCCCTTCCCCGGCCTCTGCCTCTGCCTCTTGCGCGACCCCGAGCGGCTCCTCTCGTGGCCTTGGATACCGGAGTGCCGCTCTCCTCCGCGCTCTCTTCTGCGCTTTGTTCCCCCTCTTCCTCCTCTTGCTCCGCGGTATCGCTTGCGCTTGACTCTTCATCGTCATCGTCATCCTCCTCGTCATCTTTCTCCTCCTCAGCCTCTTCTTCGTCCTCCTCTTCCGAAGAGGAGGATGATTCCGTCGACTGATGTTTTGCGGCTTTACCAGGCTTGTCGGTTGCCTCAGCTTTTTCGGCCTTCTCGGCCTTCTCCGCAGCCTTGGCTTTACCAGCAGCGCGCTTCTGACTGCGTGCGACCCTTGCAGACTTGGGCGGTGGTGAAGCAACGTCAGTACCACCATCCTCGGTATCCTCGACGGTACTGGCGCGGGTCTTTATGACCGTGGACGCGCGCTTTCTTTTCCTCCTGGTGCCTGCGGTGCTGACGACGGGCGAAGCCGGAGGCGGTGTAAATTCCAATTGAGCAGGCGACGTGGGAGCTTCACTAGGATCCGCGCGCGTTCGCTCCATTTGCAAGTCGTAAAACTCGTCAGGGGGCAGGGTGAACTCTTTGAATATGTCCTCGAAATTTTTCTCGTCTTGGCCCTCAACGTAATCCTCACGTTGGTCGATGGTCTCCAGATTAAAGAAGGTCCTCAACCGTTGCCATATGTAAGGTATACGCGTGTGGGTATAATAATCCGGGTCGATTCCGTGGTTCCTTAGATGTTCGCTAATAGCAATCATGCGAAAGTGCTTGTGCATGCCTGTAAAGAATCCAGTTAGCTTTCGGTTCGTCTATTATGCAGAAGTTTGAGAGGCGGACTGACCTGCCGGTTTCCACCTGATGACGCCCTTGAAGAGCGAGGCCGTTTGATCCTCGGTCCAAAGGTTATTAGGCCACTCTGTCGCGGAGGGTTTCGCTGCAGAAGTAGTTGCTGTTGGGGTATCAGCTGCTGGAGTGTCGGCATCTGCAGCATCGTCATCGCGAGCTGGTGTCGGGGTCGCAACAGCAGAGACACTGCTTCGTGCCTTTTTCTTGGGAGGCATAACAGATATGGCTTCGGTATCGAGGTGGTGCTTGACCAGGGTGATAATCGGTTGCAGTGGACGGCTTTGCTGGTAGTCTATGTTGAATGCATAAAAGCACGTGGTGGTAGAGGATTCCTCAAGGTAGGTAGGTAGGTTAATCAGGAGCGAAGTTTTGAAGCTCTCAGTACCTAACGCTCGAGAGCACTCAAGCTTGTCTTCCCACCTAGGTAGGTAAGGAAGGTTTAGGTAGGTACCTTTCTGGTATGTAAGGTAAGCTGCTATTAGCCTGCTGCATGAGATGCCCCGAGGTGCCTGGCCGATTGGCTTACTGGTCTAGTTCCTCGGCTACTTAGCGGGGATGACCACTAAAAGAACCTGACCAGGTACGACGCAAACACAGGGTTCAGGTACCGGGCGATCGACTCCGACGCGTTGATCGCGTCGCGGGGCTGGATCAGCTGTTCAACTACCTCAATGCGACGCACCTAAACGGCACGTCTCAACCTCCCCGGGCAGATAAAGCACGATGCCAATCGGATAGCACCATACCATGACTGTAGATGAAGATTCTGCCAATGTCTTTGCTATCCCGGATTTTGGCGAGGCACACCAATGGGAGCTGCCCCAGAGCGACACTGGTTTCTTCGCTTTTAACCCAGATGGTAAGTCTGACCTATCGACGAGTTCATGGGACCTTTTGTAACGCGATCAGATCAATTGCCGGAAGGCTCTTTTCTCCTGTCTACCGAACCCCCAAATAAGCCCAGCGAGCTCTTCGCCCTTCCCGTTATAGATGTTCCAGAGGAGGAGGAGACGGACAGCGGCGCAGAAGTACCAGAGCCGCAAGAACAAGGCCCGCCAGCGGATGATAGAATAGACATCGGCGACGTTTGGGCTTCTGTTGATAAGCCACAGTGTGAGGATCCAACGTTCAAAACATGGGTCAATTTTGAGTCCCCCGCAGTCCCATCGACGAAGCCTCTTTTCATTACAGAGGCCAGCCCGGGCGCCTTCGATGCCCTGATCCTGCGTGACGGCGACCCTCTTCGTCTTGGTAGTGCCGACTTCAGTGTGGTGGAAACCGGGACATATTGCAATGCGCTGCTATCTCTAGCCCTCGGCAGAGAATCTGTCTTCTTTTCTTGGGAAGAGGGGGCGAAGTCCTTCAAGCCAGTTATTTCCAAGATGAGGATTCCGGCCTATTCTGGCAAGGCGATTCAGGAAGTTCAACAATCGTGCCTCAAGTGTGGAAACACATATCGCCGCCTGCGATCGTTTGTTGATGCAACATACAACAAGCACCCGACCCCGTGTCGAGTCGCCTTGGCAAGTTCAGTGGACAAAGCCCTGTTGGTGATCCAGAGCAGTGTCGCTCTACAGCATCAGTCACCACGTTCGATCCTCCAAGTGCAGTCACTCATTGGCCAAATTTACATAATCTTACGGCAATTTGATTCGTTGGTATCAAGGATCCGACGCGCCGACCTGGACGAGGACGTGTTCGTCATCGTGTACAAACAAGCTCAGTCCGCCGAGTACGCCGAGGTCCATCTCCGGGATATGATGCGGGAAGTTCTACGAAGGGTGTCCCGGCCGTGGATCGAACTCGTCGAGGAATGGATCGGAACTCGACATGAGGCCGGCGTGCCGCTAGGCAAGCATGAAGTGGGAAGGCAAAAGGGCTTCATCAAAGTCACTTCCGAAATGTACATCGACGACTTTGGGGACGAGATCGAAGAAGTCGACTACCGTCTGGACACCAGCCGAATCCCCAGCTTTATGCCCGACGACATCGTCAAATCTCTCTTTGAAGTTGGACGGAACCTCCGCTTCATTCGGTCAACTCACTCGGATCATCCACTGGCTCAAGGTCGCGTCATCTCGGCGAGCCAGCCGCCTACACTGAAGTGGCTCTTTGACTGGGAGTCGATAGTCCAACTGGAAGAAAGGGTTCGGTCCTACGAAGACGCCCTCAGAGAGACCGTAGATACCTACGCGTCGAGAGAGTCTGCGCAACTCGAGATCCCGGGGCGGGGCCAGGCAGGTCCCGCGCCATATCAGTTGCAGTTCTTCGGTCTAGAGGAGGGCCAGCTGATAACCCGACTGGAAGCATCTATGCAGAACTTTGCCCAACCCATCAAGGACTCGACGTCGGATGACGCTCTCGGTATCATCATCAGGGGACGGCTATCTGATGTCAGGACAGAGGTCGGCAATGCCGGGACTGACTTTACGCCACATTGGTCATTGCTACCAGTCCTATCATTCGGGGCTGTCATCTCTGCCCAGTCCAGAGTCGTAGGCCGAGAAAGCCTCAAGCTACTGTTCACATCACACGACCTCAGAATGCATCTGGACTTACAGAAACAGTTTCAGCTTCTCGGAAACGGTTTTTTTTGTAGCCGCCTTTCCCACGCTCTATTCGACCCTGATCTCGAAACAGCGGAGAGGCAGGCTGGTGTTGCTCGACAAGGTGGTGTGATGGGCCTGCGACTCAGTGGAAGGGACACCTGGCCGCCTGCCAGCTCCGAATTGCGTCTAGCGCTCATGGGAGTTCTCACCGAGAGCTACGATAGTCCTGCCAAGGACAATTGCTCCGAGGTGAATGAGCTTCCCGGTGATTTGAGCTTCGGCGTCCGAAGCCTCTCTGACGAAGAGATCGACAAGTGCATGGATGCTGACGGGCTGGAGGCACTCGACTTCCTCCGTCTGTCGTACAAGCCGCCCCCGGCACTAAATTCGATCATTTCACCGATTATACTGGTACAATACGACCGGGTTTTCAAGCTGCTCCTCCGAGTGTTGCGGATGCAATATACGGTCAATCGACTCTTTCGAGATGTCACGGCTAGAGAAGCTGGTTGGATAGGTTCGGAAGACGTGTCGGTCCGCTTCTGCTTCGAGGCTCGTCATTTCATCACCAGCCTCAGCTCCTACATGTTCGACACAGGCATTGAAGTACCGTGGCAGGCATTCAATAGTCTGCTAGAGGAGGTCGAATTGGATCTACGGAGTGCTGACGGAGGAGCCGACTCAGGACCGGTGCTTAGCCCGGATCGGCTCCGGGAACACCACTCCCAAGTCCTTGACCGCATCATGTTGGCGCTGCTTCTTCGGAAAAGGCAACAGCCTGTTCTGAAACTTCTCGAAGATATATTTCGCGTCATACTTGGCTTTGCCAAATACGCCCGACTGAAGGCCGATGGGAGGAAGGTCCGTGTTCGGAATGATACAGCAGCTCAAAGCCTGTACAAGAATTTCAGGCGCAACGTCGAAGTGTTCGTCACAGTCTGCAAGGGGTTGAGCGAAAAAGGTGAATATGGCAGCAAGAAGGACAACGCTGATGACAAGGGAGGATCCGCCAGGGTTGACGCCTTGGAAGACAACCCGGTTGTGCATCTGTTGCTGAAACTCGACATGTTTGGTTTCTACACTAAAGTATGATTCTTGAAATATCGGAGATGAACCCCAATAGATGCAGATTGAGCGCTATTTTGTAAACAGGCCGTTGATGGAGAAGCAAGTAATTAAGTCACTCCGCAGACTGTACGGATAGAGCGTACTTGTATCCGTATGGCTGATGTGTATCCGTACTTAGTTAGGTAACGTTGAGCTGAAGTGGCCCGCCATTTGGGTGCCTACCACGCAGACGCTATTTCCGTTACGCAACCTCCTTGTTACTTGTAGGTTCCTGGCACTAATAATTACCTGGTACCTAGGTAGTGTGCCTGACGGCAGGGGAGATTCAGTGTTGCCCCGCATCGCGTATTTGTTGACTACCTCAAGGTACTGTACGGAGCACGCAGGTATGTAGCGTCCCGTCTTCATTGGATCAAACACTGTAAAGCAAAACACACGACGTCGACTTTGCGACCTACGCATTAGCACGGAAGCGACCGGCGCAACAGCATGATGGCTCGACCAGGCCCCTCCGCGCGGAATTTGACCCTCACAGAAGAGCTGGAGAAGCTGGAGCAGTCGATCACTCTCACTCTGCAAGGTAAATAGACCTGTCCTGACAAACGTGATCGCGCTAAGTGGTCGGTCGCATGGAGTTTCGGCTGACATGACAAAACAGAGATCGACTCCAACTTCAGCAGGGCACACCGAATTGTCACCTCCAGCATTCTTCCCATCGTCGAACAGTATGGCGAGCATTCGAGAAACGTGTGGGACGCTTCCAAAGTAGGTTGCGATGCTTCCAACCGCCTGATGCCGTGCGCTGATATTTCCCAACTAAAGTTTTGGAAACAATTCTTCGAGGCCTCGGCCAACGTGTCACTGTCTGGATACGAGGAGCTTGAGAACGATGAGGGAGAGTCGGCCGCGGCTGAAGAATCGACTGTCCAGGACGAGACCACAGTCAACTACACCCCTGGCCGCGGCGACACCCATAACGAAGACCTGACTATGCACTCGGCCGCCGAGTCAACCTTCCACGCCGAGGAGTCGGTCCTCGGCAGCGGCGACGACGATTTGACAGGCAGCACACCGCGACCTCCCAAGACCAAAACTGTGCAACCCCAGTTCTCGAGCATGGAGTCACCGTACGAGGCCCTCAAGCGCGAACTCAAAGGGGAGCCCCCCGCTCCTCACGAGGAGGACGACGAGGACGAGGATTTGGGCATTGGTGAAGATTCCACCATTCTTTTCGCACAGCACACGGCCCGGTTGCCGGACATGTCAATGACGCCGCGATCGTCTCTCGCGCCGCCCTCAGGCCTGCAACAGTCGACGCAGCGGAGCAAAGATCCCTTGATGCACCGCATGCTCGACAAGACGTTCCGTATTCAGGCTACGCCGCACAAGGGTCCCAGTTACCGCGTCTCTCCGTTGAAGCGCGATGTGAAGCAGAGAGAAGCCGAGGCGGAAGTTCCATCGTGGCGGCGTCAGGACTCGCCCATGTCATCGCCAGTCATGGCTGTCCCGCAACTACGAAGTGAGGCGTTCATGTCACCTGCGAAATCCAAACGTCTCGCCATGCCGACAGCTTCGGCCGTGCCGCGTACTCCTGGTGTCAGCGTCCAGACTCCTGCTACAAGCCGAAAGACCAGGGACGTCTTCGCCAACAGAGGCATCTTTGACGACGATACTACGACAACGGACCTCGGAGGAGCCGGCATCGGCAAGCAAAAGTACGAGATCAACTGGGACAGCGACAGCGACGAGGACAAGGGGTTGTATGGGGGTATGAGCCCTCCAAAGACTATTCAGTTTGCGCTTCCGCCGTCGAAACTGCTTCAGACACCCGGTAAGTCCTCGTATCCCACAGGGGCCGCAATGTTTACTAACTTGACACAGCTCGAGAGGCGAGCAAGCGCATAGTCGACGATATCCTGCTGACGGCGGGTGCGGAACCGGAGAGCTCGGAGTATAGCCCTACGATGGTGAAGATGAACGAGGACATTCTTAATGAGAGCTTTTAGCAGACTTTATTGATCTATACCCCATAGATAAGAAGAAGCTCAGGACGGTCCTTGTACAGCCTAAGAAAATCGATTTTGATACCATGCTGCGTCTTGGACGTGTCTGTCACCTTCAATACTGCCGCCGTATATCCCCACAATGCCATGTGAGAAAACGGACAAACCACCTAGCTCGAGGTATGTCCAACTGGACTTACAGCGCCGCGAATATCCCTTCCATCCTGCCGGCCCGGTACAAAGGAACTCCACAGCAGACGACCTATGTATGGCAATAGTAAGATCACCCAAACAATCAAGTCAACTCGAATGGATGACGACATGTTCGATTTCGACCGCCTCGCGCGGTGAGAGACTGACGGGTTCCGCCATTACGAGTCGTTGCGGCAAGAAATAGCCCATAATTGTGACTGCGGGACGTAATGACCACGTCAGTCAGAGAGCCCTTCGAGGATCGAAAATCAAATGTTCGGGTGTGTGTGGGGACTGAAGGCTCGGGCATGGGCATCGTCTGCCGCGCGTTGACGGGCGACGAGGGAGGGCGGCTTTTTCGAGGAAGACGTCGTCGTTTGTGATGGTTTCGGTTGGCTCTTGAGCAAGGACGCGGTGCTGCCGAAGCTGGAGACGGACGCGGCGTCGGAGTCCTTTGGGCGGTTCTGGTATACACGCTGGTTTGGGGACGATCGTGTCTGAGAGGCCTCGGCGGCAGAACCCTCGAGAATGGCGGAGAGCAAGGCGTAGCTGTGGCGCTTGTCTTGTGTGACGGACATGATTGTGATTGGGAAAAGGTATCTCTGGCTCAAGAGCTTTTAACAATATGGGCGTCGTGTATGATAATGGGATGTTGTTTGTAGTTGAGGGCGACGCAAACCTCAAGCTTCCGGGGGGAGATTTGATTCACTTATAAGCAGTAGATGGGGCTCTCACATCAAGCAATCGAGGCCGCAGCCTCTATAGACTGTACCGACATCCTCATGCGGCAAGAGAGACACATTCGGAAAGAGCGGTACTCTGCAGTTCAATGTGGAGTATTCAGTCGCCCATCGCCAACCATCAACGTCAACACCATCATCATCATCGGCACCACCAGCATGTAAGCCATGGTCTTCGTGTGTGGATCAGCCACGACGTTGTCCGCGTCGCTCGGCACCGCATCGGCGGCCTAGGGCGGAACTGCGGGCGACGGTGGTGTGCGTGTGCGTGTGCGTCAGCTCAATGTCCCCCGACCTGAAGCAAACGACCGTCATCTTATTGTGAGTCACCACACCGCCGTGAAGCATGCGCCTCATGCAACTGAGGGCTTGTGACAGCCTTGTGAGTGAGGCCGTGCTTTGCTTGCGCCCGAATAACATGTAGGTGTGTTGGGCAACAGGGCCAGTCGGGGGCGCGGGCCACTCTGGTTGCTTGCTAGTATGCGCCCAAGAACACCAACGATTACTATAATGTAGCAATGTTTCTCGGCCAAAACGCCATGGAAATTAGGCAGATTTTGGAAAATGACAGGCAACGTGCTCATTATGATGAGTGCAGGCCGTGATGCGACGCATCTCCTACTCCACGCGCGGGGTATCTTACGACCGATCTTACAGTCTCATCTGACAGAGAAAAAAGGCCAAGAGGTTTCTGCCTGAAGCCGAGTCTGTGACTATTTCCTCTTTCGGCCTTCTGGCCAACAGCAGACAGGCTCCAACGGCATGGGGCCGAATCTCGAGTCAGAGGCCAGAAAGCTCCGACTCTAATTGATTGGCTAGCTGCAGGATGGCCGTGATGTTGTTGGAAGTGTGCCTACCAGAAGATCGACGTAGTTTCACGGCAGTGGTCGTGAACTAATGCAACTACCAGTGGCCTGTCTTCTCCTTGCCTGCCCGGCTTACTGTGACGCAGTGAATGGGTGGCCGGTCAAAAGTATCCACCCATCGGCGTCGAGTCGCCCTGTCACACCGGCGGCCTTTCGACGAGGACTCATCGCGGCTGTACATGGTATTAACGTGTGTGCGTACTCGGCGTTCTCTGGCAGCTGGGAATATTTTTGAAGACCCCCCCGACTGCTCGGGATCAAGGTGCAGCAACACTACCCAGCTTCTCTGCACTGATTTCGTTGGGTTGCCGACCTAGGAACTGGACAGAGACGGATGCAGTCGAGGCAATTTCTTCCTGACTAGCAATGGGATAACCAACAGGTCAAAATAGGGCCAGATCTGAAGGCCTCATAGCCATAGAGTAGGATCCGCCGAAGCCAAGATACTCCAGCAGAAAACAAGCTTGATCACGCCGTTCGAACTGACTGTGACATCCTCCAGCAATGACGTCCCGTCTTTGGCGGGCCGCGTGGGCGCATCGTAACCGCACACCAAATGTCCATTACACATGAGCTAGAACAGGTTTCGAGGTCCAGATTCCTGTGACTTCTGCTGCAACCCCCCCTCTCTTTTTGCACTCGATAAAGAACATCTAACCCCTATATTCCTTTTCCATGCATCTTCTGGCTCGTGTGTTTTCAACCGTCATACAATGCGAGTCGTTCTAGCCCGGCCAGCTCTCCATCGTCGTGTGACGGCCGGCCCTGTTGCGACTCCAGAGAGAGTCAGACGGGTCTTTTCAGGTATCCACTGCCAGAGCGCCGCGAACCCAAATCATGGGTGCTTGTGAGCATTTTCGGATATATTCTCCTATGCCCGGTCCAATTGAGCTCAGTGCTTGTAGCGATTCCAGTAATCCTAATGATGACAGCCACTCGATGAAAAACCGGAAATGGGGAGACGAGTGCCGAAGCTGCATATCTACGTGGCTCGGTTGGTTCCTGTAACGACTCTCCCTCGCAAGACACACAGTCGTCGTGAGTCTAATCCAGCTCTTTGATATCGACGTTGGAAAGACACTCGGACCAACAGGCCCGTAGCCGGAGACGACAAGAGGCTCGCGGAAGATTGATCGACTGAGCCATGCAGAAGTTTGTTCGTGGAATTGCAGTTCGAATCCACACACATGCCTTGACATGCCATCTCGGGGCGTAAGGGTCTCTGCTGGCGGCAATTCGCAACATGACGTGCGCCTCGAGAGACAGGCGACTGTTATGGGACGAGCCGAAACGATGTTCGTCCCAACAATGGACGATGTGTGTAGAGTTTGACGGAAAGTCGTCCGGCCAGCATCGTTTACCACCCGATTAGGTATGAGATTGATATGGGCCAGGGAGCGCGTCGCGCATCTCCCGTCGTGCCTGTGTGAAAAGGTGGTCTGTGTTAATCAGTCAAGTCAGACGACAGCAAACTGACTGGACCTCCACAAACCTTATTTAGAGCCTCAAGATGGGAAAGGCGCCATGGAATTTGGGACGCCGGTCTTGCACACAAGTAATGTTAGTGTACACTAGCACCCTGGTCACGAGTACTTGCCGAATCATTTGGCCAACATTGCTAAGTGTCTCTCGTATTCGGCTTCGGTACGTATTCACTTTGGAGCTAAGAAAGATCAGGGAAGCAATCAGGACTTCTCATTGGTAACCAGGTTCAGATGACGCAAATCAGGGGTATCCATCAAGCCGTTCGAATTGACCAATGGGAATGCTACGAAACGATGCATAGAAGATATATCCACGCTTGCTAAGCGAGATCTGGAGCACCGGTGCCACTTCATACCAGTACGTGGCTATCGACATACATGGTATGTTTATGAAGCAACAATTGCTAGCACAGTGCACTTGACCAGCCTGGATAATGCTCGCTGTCGACTCTTTGAATGCTATCGTTGTTGTCTGCCTTGAGCCAAACCACGCCACAGAGTCGCCAAGAAATGAGACATGTTGCAGGATTCACGACGGCGATTTGCATTGTGGGCGTAGCGTTGTGCTTTCTGTGTGTATGCATGTGCTCTGTACCTGACGTACGGGATACAAATTAGCAGACGCTCGACGCTGGGTTAGGTGAGGCAAGGTGACACTGATACTGTCACTTTGCAATCGAAGCCCAAGGGGCCACGCCACACAAGCAATTCAAGCTCGTGTCACGCCAGAGACCACCTGAAAACAGCTGTTTCCGTCACCGCAAATGTATCGAGACGAGCAGCTCCATGCCTCGCGCCATATCGGTACCCTTTTGATACTCGATGTAATACGCAAACACGGACATGTGCCGTGCGACAGGATGCAAAAACCGGTGCTGGACAGGACGAAATGGGCAGGTTCTTGCGTGAGGTACCTACTGAGGTGTGCTATCGGAAACAACACGGGTCCCCGAAATTGACTCTGCTCGACACATACTTAGGCAGGGAATGGTTTGCAGGTACCTGTCATCGCGCCGCTAGGTACTTTTGTGGAATAAATCTTATAACCCCTCAGCAGCGACACTAGTTCAACCCAACAAATTTCGTTAATGCTTCCGCTTCCTATGCAAGTCCCCGAGTTAGGTGATGGTGCTATTGGAGTTAAGGTCAGACACCATGTCAAGCCGGCTTCCTCTCCCAATTTCGGTGCTTAGGGAATTCCCTCGAACGTTTTCAATTGTCGTGGCACAGGACGGTAGATCAGCCGAGAGAGATGAAGAGAAAATTCACGTCGTAACGGGGCCAGCTGGTAAGGCCCCACATAATGTAAAATTCCATCACTTTTTTCACGGTGCTTTCGAGCTTTCGAGCTTCGGAAGCAACGCTAATTGCCCTGGCCCGTTTGGTTGACTACCCACCCACCCCCAAGCAGAAGCTTTGCCCGGTCCTGGACATGATTATCCCATTACTATGTAGGTGGCCTGGCGAATACTTGCGAGCAAGCAGAGCATGAAAGAAAGAGCTCTGGTGCCTTGATTGCCATGGAGGGGTCCTGGAATGGAGATCACCACCGCAGTCTAAGCTGGACAAGAGATGTAGCAAGACCTATACCCTGTTCAGTTGTCTGTCGCTGAGAGAGGAAAACAGCGAGAGCCCTCGGGGACAGGACTTGCATAGTGCACGAAGGTATAGAATGTATAGGTACTTGCAAGTGACACGCACTTGCCCTCACCTCTGCCTTCACCTTCACCTTCACAACCACAAGAAACACAACCACCCAACGACCGCGACCCCCGACTACGACCTTGTCCGGTCAGTGTGAGTATCCACTTCGATCCCATCCTGGCCGTATCCCCCATGCCATACCTTACCATGCCGTGCCAGCCCCATGTCCGCCGCATCCACGGAGAGACAGTAAAACTCCCTTCTTTTTTGTCTCCCACCACCTCCTGACTGATCGCACTCATTTTGGTGAACTCCAGCCGCCTCCGCGAGAGTCGATCACTCCTACTCCCCACGAGCTGTCCATTGCCGATTGTTGCCCAGGAGCAGTGCAGCCAAGTGCGTCGCCATCCATTTAGCAGTGTTGTTGAGTGTTGCGACGTAGTTCCACCGGCTACACTTTCTTTGGCGCGTCACGACCTATACTCGCAAACGTACACGACTTCGTCGACCAGACTCATCGCCATGGAGGCAAATGCGACCACCTTCACTTCGGTGTTGGCCAATGCCAAGCTTGGCAACGTCAACATCCCTCCCCAGGTCGACTACGTTATCGACAGAGTCGCCAATGCCAGCGGTTGGACCATCTTGTTCACCGTCTTGGCCCTCGCCGTCGCCTATGACCAGAGTGAGTCGCACGCCGCATGTCGTTGGGACCGCGCCTGACCTGCTTCTCAGTCAGCTACATCTCGTCAAAGGGGTCCATTGCCGGACCGGCCTTCAAGATGCCCTTCATTGGTCCCTTCTTGGAGTCCGTGAACCCAAAGTTTGAGGAGTACAAGGCCAAATGGGCCAGCGGCCCCCTGAGCTGTGTCTCTGTTTTCCACAAGTTCGTGCGCCCTTTTCGCCTTGATCGTTGGCTATGTCTAACCGCCGCAGGTTCGTCGTAATTGCTTCCACCCGTGACATGGCTCGCAAGGTCTTCAACTCCCCCGGCTATGTCAAGCCCTGCGTCGTCGATGCCGCCCACAAGCTTCTCGGCCCTACCAACTGGGTCTTCCTCGATGGAAAGGCCCATGTCGACTTCCGCAAGGGTCTGAACGGCCTCTTCACACGCCAGGCTTTGGCATCCTACCTGCCCGGCCAGGAGCAGGTTTACAAGCAATACTTCCAGGAGTTCCTCCAGACCACCAAGGATGCCGGTGGGAAACCCGTCCCCTTCATGCCCAGTCTGCGCGACCTCATGACGGCCGTTTCTTGCCGCACCTTTGTCGGACACTACATTTCCGACGACGCCGTTCGCAAAATTGCCGCCGACTACTTCCTCATCACCGAGGCTCTCGAGCTTGTCAACTTCCCCATCATCCTCCCCTACACCAAGACCTGGTACGGAAAGAAGGCGGCCGATATGGTCATTGGCGAGTTCGCGAAGTGTGCCGCCAAGAGCAAGGTCCGTATGGCCGCCGGAGGCGACGTCACTTGTATCATGGACGGCTGGGTCAAGTCCATTCTCGATTCCAAGAAGTGGCGTGAGGCCGAGGCCGCCGGCTCCACCGAGGGCCTCGAGAAACCGACCCCTCTCCTCCGAGAGTTCACGGATTACGAGATCGCCCAGACAGTCTTCACATTTCTCTTCGCTTCCCAGGACGCTACCAGCAGCGCCGCCACTTGGTTGTTCCAGGTCACCGCTCAGCGCCCCGACGTCCTCGATCGTGTTCGTGAGGAGAACATGAAGGTTCGCAACGGCAACATCCACGCCGAACTGAACATGGACCAACTGGAGTCCCTGACCTACACTCGTGCCGTCGTTCGTGAGCTGCTCCGCTGGCGCCCTCCTGTCATCATGGTGCCATACCTTGCCAAGAAGCCGTTCCCAATCACCGATACCTACACTGTTCCCAAGGGTGAGTACCCGCACGCCTCACCAGTAAGGTTGCTGAACGTTTACTGACTGAGCCAGGCGCCATGATCATCCCTACCGTCTACCCCGCGCTTCGTGACCCCGAGGTGTACGACCGTCCTGACGAGTTCGATCCTGAGAGATACTACACAGGCGATGCCGAGGTCAAGGGCGCGAAGAACTTCCTCGTGTTTGGCGTTGGACCTCATTATTGCCTCGGTCAGGTATACGCTCAGCTCAACTTGGCGCTCATGATTGGCAAGGCCTCCGTTCTCATGGACTGGGAGCACCATGCCACACCCGTATCTGAGGAGATCAAAGTGTTTGCGACCATTTTCCCCAAGGTCAGTTTGCTCATGATAAAAACCAGGATAACCGAACACGTGCTGACTCAGTCAGGATGACTGCCCCTTAACCTTCAAGGAGCGCACGGCATAGGATTTATATACGTTTTTTACGAGACCGGCCACTCTTGACGGGTCTGTCCAGCGAATGGCGGGAGTACAGTCAGACTGGCCGCTTCTCTACTAGCGCGGCTTTGTGGACGGGATGTCAAACACCACCTTTTTTTCTGAAGGGACCGGCCAGACGAGAGGCTCTGCAAAGGAGTTGTGATTGGCCAGCGCCTACTAGATAATCACTTGTAATTCACGTTTGTATGTACATAATTCGTCAGCGGCCTCGCGGAGGAGCGGCGCCGACAGGTCGTCGGCGATTCACGTAGGCATTGAGGTAGGCTCCCGACGAAGGAGCATCAAGATAGACGGCTGTCCTGATGATGTTGGTGGGAGGGCTGGTCGTGCCATTACCAAAAGAACAAATGCTTGAGGAACAATCGTCGGCGCTTGGAAATGACGCTGGCGTGGAAGACTGAACTGAGGGATCTGCCGCTGGCAATAGCAGCTTCAGTGTCCTCCACAGTGCGTGACTGTGCTGTGGGTGTACGGATTCGGGGAAAGCGCGGTGACGGCAGTGGGGCCCCCTCCGACATGCCGGGACCCTTGACCGAGGAAAGCACCCTAAGGTACCAATTGTTAGTCGCTGAGTTGGACGAATGCTTTCCAACTCGTCCTCCAATCGCATACGCCTCCGGCCAACAAACCAATATTTTGTTTAATCCTTTTTACGCCAACGGATATTTGAAACAGTCCTGAGCTGTCCTGCCGTCTCTGGACCATGTCATCCACCAGGAGAGCTTGCGCAAACGCGTTGCGCGCGAGCAGTCGCATCGCGATCCCGGCATCGGCATCGAGACGCTGCTTCGCGGCTGCTACCACGGCGATTGCCCGCAGTAGCTTCCGGCCCGCGAGCTACGCGACGGCAATCGGGAGCGGCGGCCTCGCGGTGCGCAGATGCTACTCTTCCACGCCTGAACCCGAACGCCACGAGACGTCGGAGACGGGAAGCAAGCTATGGACGTTTGAGCAGATGAAGAGGCTGGCCGCGGACCCGGCCAAGGTGGTCATTGTTGGTGCGTCGTTCATGACTTTGTGTGCTTTCTGTGCTCTCAACCTACCTACCTACCTACCTAGGTAGTCAGGTGTTGAATCTGGGCTGTCCCTCCACCCTCCCCCGGAAGACTGACGGAAATCGATGTTTGCAGACGCTCGCGAAACGGCCGAGCTCGAGGAGACGGGGCGCATCCCGACCGCCGTCAACATACCCGTCGTGACGTCGCCGCACAGCTTCCACATGACGGACGAGGATTTTGAGGACAGGTTCGGCTTCGCGCGGCCCCCAAAGGACACGGAGCTGGTGTTCTACTGCAAGGCCGGCGTGAGGAGTCGCGCTCTGGCTACCCTGGCCAGGGACGCCGGGTGGACGGAGGTTGGAGAGTATCCTGGCAGCTGGCTTGATTGGGTCGGCAACGGCGGGGAGGTTGAGAGGCAAGGTCACCAGACTCGAGGTTCTTCTGACTAGAAATGGCCAGAAAGGGCAGGAAGACGTCTTCTTTTGACGATGCAACATGCGAGCATAAGCAATACAACAGTCACGATGGCCATGCGGACAGTTCTGTCAAATCATGATATTCGTACTACAATGTTGGTACCACAAGTCGTCAGGGGACGCTACAACGCCCGGTTTCTTAGTTCGAACCATGGCCGCGTCCCCGCTGCATCCACTTTGCGCCATGCGAGCGTTGTACTGAATCACGTCCGGAAAACTACCAAATGTTTTAGAAGAACTCCGGCTTGGGCGCTTGGCCCTCTGCGGGCGGCGCCGCGGCGGGAGGCTGTACGGGGTTGCTCGACACGGGGCTGCCGTGTGCGAAGAAGAGAATCTTGATGGCCAAGGAGAGGCCGAGATGAAGGGCCACGACGACAATGAGGAGGATCTTGCTTGTCTGGCGGTCAGTAGCACTGAGAACGGGGTAAAGATTGCGGACGAGGAAGGCGACGGAAACTCCGCATCCGACCGCGACGAAGACCCAGTTGAGGATGTTGATCGGCGACCAGCTGATGAGGGCGACGGGGATCCAGATGAGGTTCGCATAGCCGTACAGAGCCCAGCACTCGAGCAGATTGGCCGAGTCGGACCCAAAGTAGCGGAGGGCAACGTAGAGGCCCACAGGGACGAAAAGTGTGTAGCCATAGACCAGTCCAGCGGCGCCTGGGTCCCAGAGTTAGCTTCTTTGGCAACCAATACGAATACAGGCCGCATACCGCTCAAGAGTTTGAAGTCGTAGGCAAAGGGGCCGTTGCCTGTGCTGGACAGGTACTGGCTGATGGTACCGCCGAGGAACAGGATCAGGACGACGGTCGTGGCGATCCAGAAAGGGCCGTAGAGATCGGGGTTTCCTTCGAGAACGTCCAGGAAGTTGGCACGTGGGAAAAGAGCCGCCCAGCAGCGCGAAAGCACGGCCGATGTGTCGACGTCAAAGTACTGGGCATAGAAGTTCAGACTCCAGAGGAAGCGTTTCGAGGATCCGGAGGAGGCCGTCGCTGGCGGAGGCAGGCCGGATGCAGGAGGCTTTCGGGCTCCTGGCGTCGTCTCTGCAAAGTTGGAGGTGTGGAATTCGAGATCGTCCTGAAGATCGGTGTGGCCGAGATCGCCCTGGAAGAGAGGCCGTCAGCTGGTTGCGCACGAAACGGGTTTGCGCGAGGGAGGGAAGAGGCCCTACCTCATCGTCAACATCCACGACGGCGTCGTAACCGGAGCCCGACATGGTTTTTGTTTCTGAGGCGAATCGAAGCCCAAGTGTAAGATGCGGGTGGCTAAGGTTTGTTGGCGACGACCGACAGATTTGCTGATCGTGAATCGTAGATCGTGTAAAACGCCAGGTGTTGGATAACGGAAGCTCTTCAAGCCCACACGTAGGCAGTACTGCCGTGTTTGGTCGCGCAGCTCCCTGGGCCCCACCTTCACGTAAAGCCCCCCTGCGCCCAATCACGGCCGGTACCGTCTTCTTATTCTGTAAGGTAGGTGATTACGCACGTCACTCACAAAGGAGCCACTTAGCACTGGTGCGTACAAGTATTCGTGTTCTCGCTCATCATGCTCACATATAGTTCTCAAGGTTTCTGTTTCATTGAGCTACGGAGCTATTCACCATCGTGGGGTATGAATTCAGTAAGCTAATCGCCACCTCGCATCCATCATAGTACGTCTTTTATGCCCATCAGCATCTCCATGCTGCACTCAGGACGCCCAGAGGCGCTCTCGCAAAGATGATCCAGCCTCCGGTTCAGTAGGGCTATTCAGGGCCGTCCGGGGTTTCGTTGTTTTGGGGTAGGGTAGGGTAGGGCGACCAATTCAGATTTATTCGACCAACTGCTTGCCCGTGAAGAATAATGCTACCACAAAGCCCGATGACCCTAGGAAAAATCTCATCCCTGCCATCCTCTCCAGAATGCCAGGACCCGTGACGCCGCATACGTAATAATTCGTCTATTTGAGCTTCTTCTTGGGGCGGAGCTGGTTGGTGTGACCGCACTTGCGCTTGCGGCAGTTGGTGGCACGGGGAGGCAGGCGGGCCTAGAGGTGGTGGGTTAGATACGTTGCCGATCTCGTCGTGGTCGTCCGAACTACTTACGTAGCACTTGCGGCAGATCATCTTGTCGCAGTTGAACTTGGAGGCGAGAGCCTTGAGCGAGGGCTCGATGATACCACCACGGAGGCGGAGGACCAAGTGGAGGGTGGACTCCTATTCGATATGTCAGTTCCAAATATCGACGAACCTTCCGCGCCAGCCCAAAGTCTCGTAGCTGCGGGGAGTTTTTTTCTTCTTCGCGAAATAGCGTCCTCGTTTTCGAGTCCTTTCGACACAACCACAATTTTGACATACCTTCTGGATGTTGTAGTCGGAGAGGGTGCGGCCGTCCTCAAGCTGCTTACCAGCGAAGATCAAGCGCTGCTGGTCGGGGGGGATGCCCTCCTTGTCCTGGATCTTGGACTTGACATTGTCGATCGTGTCCGAGGACTCAACCTCGAGGGTAATGGTCTTACCCGTCAGGGTCTTAACGAAGCTATAGCCATCATCGTCAGTCCATCGTCGCCTTTTGTCGTGGTCGGGGGTGCGTCGCGGGATGATCGGGCGGGAATTCGGGAATCTGCTCACATCTGCACTGCACCAAATATGTTAGCATCGCCATCACTAGGTAAAGACGAATCGTCTTTCGACGACGACAGCATGAGCCCGTCATCAATGGGGGGCCTGTCCACTTACTCTTGCCTGACTCTGAACTGGCTGTTGTTACCGATGAGTTCTGGTGATCGCGGCAACTTCGACTGGTGGGGCTGGCTTGAGAATGGTGTTCAGCGGAAACAGAAAGTAAAGCCCTAATTAGGGCACGCGAAAAGTGAGATGGACCGTGCGAGAGCCGCGAGATGCGGCAAAGAATGGCAGGTGGGGACTACCCACCAAGGTGCTTGCCTGCCTTTACATCACCTAGGTGCACTGTGTACAGTAGCGTTGCGTGTACATACAAGCAAGCTTGCTTAGCAACTTATTGAGGCGAAGTTGATGCCGCAAAGAGGTTATTCAAACAAGCCTGAGTATTTAGTTGCATCCATTGCATCAGCCTTTAGCAACCTTTTTTTTCCCTCCCTTCCTTCCCCCAAGCTTTTTTTCACGCACTACCTTACCAACAAAAGTTGATACACCTAGGTACTGATTACTTCATTTATCTCATCAATGTTGCGAAACTCGTTACGATCAAGTCATCGTCTGGAACTGCGGGTATCAATAGAAACAACTGGCCAAGACTCCTGTCCAACCTTCTACCAAAATGATGCGCCCTATGGTGCCGACCCTCATCACTGCCGATGAGGTTGAAATTCTCGCCATCACTCCGGTTGTGTAGGCGACTCGGCATCCAACTTCGCTTCCAGATGCGGAAGCTTTTTTCGTTGCTCCCTTTGCCATGTATTGATGTGCATTTCGAGCATACTGACGGCTCGTACCAACATGGGAACCGAGATGCCTGCAAGTCGCGCTGCCAGCCCAAAAAACGCTTTGCCTACGGCGGGCAAGTCGTTTTCAGATCTGTACGAATAATGATGCCCCTTTCGCTTGTCGCCATGCGGTAGACCCGACAGGCTTGCCTTGTGATCAAAGGATGACGCTTCAGCTTGGACGTTACGTAATGTCTCTGCTGTTTCTATCTCGGTAGCCTCATGGGGAGGTTTCGTGGCCTGAACTTCTGTGGCCGGAAAGTACCTTGCAAGCATCGAATCCTCGGCTGCGTTCGTTAGCACCGTGACTTTGGCCGTAAGTTTAATTGTAAACTTACGTAGCGTGTCGGTCAGTAGGCTAAGTTGTGCAAAGTAAGAGTCCAACTCGTCAGGCTTCATCGAGGTAATCTGTGATGCCGTCATGTGCCGGTAGTCCAATGCCGCGGTGGAAGTCTCAGAAGCCAAAGTGGACTCCATGGCTTTTTCCCATTTTGGCCATTCCAAGTGTGGTAGGTGGAAATAGTCCTCCTCCTCGGCAGCAAAAGCCGGGCCCTCGAAGGGAAAACAATGTATAGTTGTGAGGACGATAATGGCAATGAGAAGGATTTCCGGTTGATGTGTGAGCCGAATCCTAGGTTTGTCGAGCGGAAATTCATATGAAAGATTCGCAATAGGAGGAATCCTGCGAGCAACCGATATCGTCTCAACTGTTGCTAGTTGTTAGTCTCTATCCGCCTTGTCAGGATTGGCTCATGCATTTTACCTGGCAGCCCCAGCTCTCGAACATACTGTAATGTCATCAAAACGTCGTTTAAAGGAGGCAAGACCATGCTATAATTGAGATGATAGGACTGGGCGAGTCCCATGACCGAAGCGTGTAACTCGCCGCAGTCGAACTTGGCCAGATGAGCCGCTTTCATTGGGCTGGCGTACCACGGTGGCAGTCTGTCGCGCATCTCCCGAGGCAGTTGGCGATACTGTAAATAATCAGCTTGATTGAAGAGTAGTCACCTGGTTGACGTACCGCTTGCTTGTATGGAATGCTGCCTTCTCTCGCCCATTTGGCAAGATCTCCCACACGCGTTGGGATTCTGAGCAACATGCATGCGAGGAAACAGATCCCGAGGGTATCGATGAACCCCGGGGCCGGCCACTCGTCACCGTTGTCACAGCTCCATAGCTGCGCCCTTTTAAATCGGCTACTTGTCTGCTCGTCCTGGGCGAGCTCGACCTGGGAGCTGAAAAGGGACAGCTCAGCTTCAGAGGCCGAATCATTATCAATGGCCTTGGCCGCTCCTCGAATGCGAAGGTCCCAAAGATCGCGCGCCACCGTTTCTACCTCTACCTTGTGCCCCTTGACTGTAATTAGCCATAGGACCTGCTCCCTGAGAATCAGTTGGAGGCATTCCAGGTACAGGTCACGCGCTGGCTGGCCAGTGAGTGCCCGTTTCACGCGCTCTTTGGCCTGTTTCTCCTTCCTCGAAACCTTGCCCTTCTGACCAAAGTCATCATCGCCCAGATCGAACTCGACATAGCCCTGCAGCAACTGTGAGTCTCCACGGTTATGAGATTCAGCAAGACGAGCGAACGAACCTGGAGCTGGTGGCCCTCTTTGGCGCAATAACGCAGACCATTTTCCAAGTACCACTTTCGGGAACCGCAAAACTCGCATCGCTCTCCTTTGGGAAACTTGTGAAGTTCCCTGTCTGGGGCCATGTTCCGGTGAAGTTGAGTTTGCTGCTATGAGTAATGCAGAAGGCAGAATCTTTCCGGTGTCTGTTATCGTGTAGGCACTGTTGATTTTTTTGACTGGGCGTTGACGATTAAGGAAGGACGTCAAGTACACGCAGAGAATTTACATCCCGATTAGACGGCGAAGCTTCGCGCACCTTTGCGGGACGTAAGCAACTGTGTCCAGAACACGAGACATGCAAAACTAGGAACTTCTTCGATGCTTTTAACCTTACCTTTAGTACACTGAGATCTCAGATGACAAGGTACCTACCTACCTACAGGCGCACAGTGCCTGGGTGGGTACGTACTTCACTTGGACCCAGTTATATAGCCACTTCACTGCTGCAAAGTTGATTTGCCCACTGGCGGAGTATTAGTGAGAGACACGGTGGGAAAAGGTATCAATTCAGATATGCAGTAGTAGATCTAGAAACTACGGCGCTGTCACTTGCTCTAATATGCCGTTATTGAAGAAACGGCATTCGTGACGGAGAAAGGATGCCGCTTCGCACTCGGACAGACCTTCTGCCATCGCGAAGCTCTCCCGATATTTTATTTCACCTATCCCATTGCTAGTCTGATCGTCGTGAGAGTCTGTGAGGACAGACCGAAACAAAAGGAAAAAGCCGTGCGACATGCCTTTGCAGTTGTCGAGTTCGCGTAACCAGTATCAAGTCCTGTCCAGATATCGTCCTCTACGCAATCATCGACGGGGAGCTCGCTGATATTTGAGGCGCCAAGAAATATCTGTAGTATGCCCCGTCTGTCAACACCTGCCAACAAGGCCGCACGGAGTGAGCGCTTGTGGAAGTCATTGCATGCTTAAAATGGTAGAGAATAAAACATTTAGTTCTGGCGGGGAGCCTCCTTGGCCTCAACGGCAGCCTCCTCACCCATGGCAGTGAGAATGACAACGTCTGGAGAAAAGGTTCAGCGTTAGATTGTCTGATACACACAATATGGTGCGGGGCGAGAGTGTCTTACTGGTGTCCTTCTCCTCAATCTTGAAAAGACGGTTGATCTTCTCACCAACCTCGCCGTCGGGGACGCGAACGTCGTCCTTGGTGTCACCGTCGTCGTTCATGAGGGAAAGGTAGCCGTCGTCGGAAATGTCAAGCTGCGTAGACAGGTTTAGAACACGTGAGGTTCATGGGCGTTAGTAGTATGACTTACGAGCTGGTACTCGCGGCGCTGAACGTTGGGGACGTCCATGTTGTGGGTGGAGGGGCAGAGATCCTCAAGCTTCTTTCCGGTGAAGATGTCGATGGCGACCAAGTGGACCTTGGCGTGACCGTGCTTGCCAGTCTTGGAGGTAGACATGTCGACGATCTTGCAAGGGCGGTTCTTGATGACGACGTGACCGTTCTTCCTCAGAGCAGAGCACTGCATGGGGAAGGTGGCAGACGCGCCGGCGTCGGCGGAGTCGAAGGTGTGCTCATGCTATGACATGGTAATGTTAGCATGAAGGGCGGCATCGACATGGGTATGCACGAGTCGATGAGAACAATCAAAACTGGGCATTCGAAAAAGCCGACACTGTTCATCCGGGTGTGTAATGCGAACATGCTGCGTCGAGCCGTCGTGCATCGATGCCGTAGCCGAAGCCGACGCAGCAGCAAAAGCAACCGCGGGGCTCGCCTAGTGCGGGGTGGTAATCTTGGTGTGGTGTGTTGATTTTTCGCCCAAGCAACGGTGGACAGCCTGCAGTGTATGCGACGGCGAGACCATAAGAGAGAGGGGTTGGATTGCGCATGCGACGCAGCTTGCTCACCTGAGAGTCGTCGGCCATTTTGAATGATTGACTTGAAGAAAATGTCTCGAAATCGGAAACGGAGTTGTCGGACCAAGGGCGATTCCCAGCGAAAGCGGCTGCTTTTTGTTTTTTGGAAGAGGGTAGAGTTGTGTAAGGAGGAGAGAAAGCGGGCTGGGGGGGCGGAGGGGAAAAAGAGGGAAAGCGACGCGGGAGTAGACAATTTTTTTCCTGGTCTTATTATTGGTTTTTTTTTTCTTCCTTAGGTCCAGAGGCGTGCCCCTCCCCCCAAAGTCCTGCGCCTGTGCTGGGTAACCTAAAGGTAACCTAGGCAGGCAGGTACCTCCCCTTTCGCAATGCCTGCACACCTCAGAAGATGCAGTGGGATATGTAGATTCCACGGGCCTTGGGGGCCCACCAATGTGTCACTCTCTTCCGTCTTGATACTGCCCTGTCAAAGGCAATCGATGGACCTGATTGATGAGTCCATATCACTCAGGATCAAATTGCACGATCCTCGAGATGCGCTAGTTCCCGGGCTTGTACGCTAAGATATCTTTCGTTGGGAAACGCCCTCAGGACCATTTGTTGGAAAATAGACAAATTATAGGGCTTCAATTATTGTTGCCACCCATGTAAGGCCTGTGAGTGCCTTGCTGTGTCTTCACTGCCGTAGGGTCATCTTTTCATCCGCTGCTTCTTCGCTGTCTGTGGCGAAAACACATAATATTAGCTTCACGATGACTGTTTCTTCAGCACCAATGACGCCCGTCCCTTGCAGCCGCAGGCCAGTCATAGCTAGAGAACTGAGTTTCTTCTCACTTTGCCATGTTTGCCCGACTATCACTGCCTCATTTACCAACATGTCGAGCCTGTGGTTTTGAGATGAGCCGTTCTCTCGTTATCCTTCGTCCAAATGGACAGTAAGGTAGTGACATATCCATAGTTTGAACTTCAGCCACAATCTTGAGCTTCACCTGTCGCCTGTAGTCTGGATCAAGAATGGAGAGGAAAGCTGGTAAGAATATACCTGTTCCTACATCATTTACAAGAAGCTTTCGCAACACGATGGCCTCCATACGTTTATGTTTATGATGTGTATCGTCCGCCGTCAACTTGTCCAAACGTCGTTCTAGCATCCCAGAGCTAAGTATGAACTTGATGATGTATCATAAAGCTGTTACCGGTATGAGTAAAGACCGTGTTGCTGGAAAGCATCAAAAAAGCAATTGTTTGCGCAGTAAGTCGCAGAGTGGGCTTGAGTTCAAAGTCTGCCCCGCATCCGTAAGCTCCGCACGCAGCTGGACCACCACCCCTCAAGTAGAAGGAAGCTGCTGTTGCGCCACTGGACCGTTGACAGGTGTGGCTAGGGAGCTTCCCTGCCGGACGTCCAATCAGATGCACATGGCCTTTAGGGGACATATTCAGCCTCGTCTGCCTCATCTGTCACGTATCACTGGCGTCGAAAACGGGATTCGGAGAAACAAGTTTCTAGCTTTTTGGTCAATCTCAATCCACCGAGGATATCCGATGGCATAGTCCCCTGGCGCGCACATACCGTGCAAATTGCATTTAGCATCTTCTTCATTCAAGCCCGTCATGTGGCTTGATCGGCTCGCGGCGCAGCCGAACCCTTCGCCATCATCGCCGCAACCCGGCAGCCGCCCATTCTCGCCTCTTCCACGACGACCGTCCAATAGCCCGTACGTTACTTCACAGCGGTCCGGCGTCACCCCCAGGGGCTCGAGCTTGTCGCTCGCATCGAACGAATCTTCGGCCTCTTTCTTGGCCTCCCGAAGGGTCAACGGCTCTAGCCTGAAGCATGGCCAGACGACGTATGATGGTCCCGACTCGGTAGAGATCTTGGGGCAAATATTGGACTCTGCCTCTTTCATGAGTGGTGCTTCCAACGATGCGTCGTTCGTAATCAGGGAGTCCGACCTCGCGATGGACTACGACTTCGATGGGTTGAGTCTCGGAGAACTAGCCAAGTCCGACAGCGGCAAGATGAACGAAGCCGAGACCTACCATCGACAGACCGCAGAAGAATGTACAGCCCTCCACTCATCGCCCACCGAATCCGCATTCACTGACAAACTTACGTAGTCGAAAGCAGCAAGTCACAGTTCGAGGATCTACATCGGTCCATCGCCGCGTGCGACGGCGTTCTCGGCTCCGTCGAAACGAACTTAACGAGCTTTCGCAACGATCTCGCTGCTGTCTCAGCAGACATTGAGAGCCTGCAGTCTCGTTCCACAGCGCTCAACGTCCGACTTGAGAATCGGAAAGCAGTAGAGAAAGCGTTCGGGCCGGTGGTGGAAGAACTCAGTGTTTCGCCTCAGGTGGTGTCCAAGATATCCGAGGGCCACATTGACGAAACATGGCTTAAAATGCTGGCGGAGGTGGACAAGCGAGCTACCGCGTACAAGGACAACACCGCTAGTCCGCGGAAGAGCAAGGCCTGGGCTGACCTCGGCCCGTTGTTGGAGAAGCTGACAATGAAGGCTATCGAGCGGATACGCGATTTCATTGTGGCCCAAATCAAAGCGCTCCGGTCACCTCACATTAACGCGCAAATCATCCAGCAACAAAACTTTCTCAAGTTCAAGGAGCTCTACTCCTTCTTGCACAAGCATCACCCGACGCTGGCCGAAGAGATCAGCCAGGCTTACATGAACACCATGAGATGGTATTACGCAAATCAGTTTTCCAGATACCAGGAAGCGCTAGAAAGGCTCAAGCTACACGTACTGGACAAAAGTGACGTGCTGGGACACGAAGAGACATCTCGGAGGGCGACAGTCCTCTCCACCGCCAGACCAGTGGGTCCACCCCACGATGCGTTCAACCTGGGGCGACGCATCGACCCTCTCAAGACGAGCAGCCAGTCCGCCATCTCCTCTTATCTAGCCGAAGAGGACCAGTCGACACACTACCTCGAAGTTCCTTTTCGAAACTTCAACCTGGCACTGATAGACAATGCCACCGCGGAGTACACGTTCTTGGCATCCTTCTTCTCGCCGCCTCTTTCCCTGGCTGCGGTGTCGAGGCAATTCAACTACATTTTCGAGCCGGCTTTCGCAATAGGGAAGACATTGACGAAGGCGCTTGTTACCGAGACATACGACGCGCTCGGGCTGTTGCTTTGCATACGAATCAACCAGCATCTAGCGTTCGAGCTACAAAGACGCAAAATTCCAGCCGTCGATGGCTACATTAACATGACCACGATGCTGCTGTGGCCAAGGCTGCAGGTCGTCATGGATCATCACTGCGAATCGGTGCGGCAGCTTACGAGCTCCCTGCCGGCGAAGGCTCGGGCCGCGGATCAGAACAAACTGTCAGCGGCACCTCATCTCGTCACGCAAAGGTTCGGTCAGATCCTACAGGGTGTGCTTGCGCTGAGCGCCGAGGCAGGCGACGATGAGCCTGTCGTCACTAGCCTGCGTCGGCTGCGTTCCGAGGCTGAGGCCTTCCTGACCCGGTACAGCCAGTCGTTCGGCGATAAGCGGAAACGGGAACGATTCCTCTACAACAACTACTCCCTCATTTCAACCATTATCAGTGATGTCGGGGGTAAGCTCGCAACGGAGCAACAGGAACATTTCGAGGGGCTCAAGACAGCTTTCCAAGAGGTCCAATAGAAGACCGGTGTTTGCAATGCGTGGCTTGGCGTTGGGTGTTTTGTTTGCCGAAAAGAGGCATATCACATTTGCGGCAGGTTCTCTATGCTACCGTTGGACTTTTTATTGAATTATACGATGATATACTGCTCCTGCTGCTGCGCCTCACCTGTCCGAATAAAATTGGATGTCTCCAGGTGTCAACCCGGTCTCTGAAAGTCGTACGTCCATGCTGTTCCATTTGTGTATCTGTTCAAGAGCGTGGCAAGCTGCGCAATCGGCGAGGGGTTCCGGCGCAAGTATACAGCCAGCAAACTCGCGACCACCGCGACCCCAGCTGCTGCAAGCCCCTTTCGGTGAGCCCAAATCATCTTGAGGAGCCGTTGTCTGCGTTCCATGGCTCGGAGCTCGGCTAGCTGTTTCTGAAAGTAGGCATGGCCTTCGCCCATGGTCTGTTTTGCGCAGGCCTCGATGGATCTCGCCGTCTTCAGGGAGCTCGCTTCAGATATCTTGCGCCAAGCTGGCAGTTTTTCTGGGGGGTATCGCTCACACAACGCCGTTGTGCTTGCAATCAAGGCCTCGAGGTCCATCGTCTGCGGGACCTTGGAAAGGATAAGGTGTAGCATAGAAGGGTCTTCATCGTCATTCTCAAACAGCTCGTCTCGTCTGTTGAGGACAATCTGAACAAACATGTACACGCTGAAGACCGGCTCCCGAGACAGTAGGATGTCGAATAGGCGAGCGATGTCGTTGTATGCCTGTATGTCGTGTGCGTACATTGTCAGTGTACCGGCCAGAGCGTAGAAGGGTTCTATGCCGGCAAGGTGCTGCTTCAATCTGGGATCGGCGGCATTGAGGAGATCCGGTATCAGGCGTAGCTGGGCAATGGTGGGCTCGAGGTTGGTGAGCATGAAATCGCGTATGCGAAGTACGGAGAGGCGTGAGACCAAGTGAGCACGACATGGTGGCTGGAGTACGAGCAAGAATACCTGACATATGTCATGATAGCCTTGAAAGTAGCAAAGGTACGGATGCCGTCGAAGGACCTCGGTGATGAGGTCGGAAAGCTCGCTTTTGTTGTAGTCGAGCTCGGCATCGGACTGGTCTAGATCAGCGGGGTTAGTCGGGTGACGGTGCAAAAGCAGTGAAGCCATCACGACAAGGCTTCTTACGATTGGGGTAATAGATGAAGGCTCTGTTGACATCAAGTTGAACCTGATCCTCATCTTTATGACGCGGGAGATCCTTCCACGAGGTTTTCTCTTCTTTGCTCGACGCGGTCATATCCCCCGTGTCTTCTCCATTCCCAAGGCCCAGAAGAATTGGCCCTATAAACCCCCGAGGTATATTAGTTTCACCACTCGTGCATGTACAGGTGCAAAATCATCGGCGCACTCAGCACTAACAAGCTTTTTGTCGCAGATCATCGGTAAGAAAGCCGCCTCTGGTAGTGGCTAGGCCCCTGAGGGCCTCGATATTCCGCCATCGGCACGCATGGAGTATTTCATCCGTTTTGCGATGGGTATACTCAGCCGTGTCGTCTGAGATGTCGGCCTTACGGCTGTTGACAGCTTGAGGCTGATGATGATCAATTGAAGTACGGTCCATGGCGCCTGCCTTACTGGTTCTAGGCAGCGCTTGGTTAGAATGCAACCCGTGGACGAAGGGATGCTGTAACTTGAGGCGATGTCCGCATGGCGTAGCGGCGACCTCACAGGTGAGAGCTTCCCGGACTTGCGAATAAAGGTTCCGCGTCGCAGGTTGCCGCTCTGAGGGGGGGCAGGGGTGGCTGAGTTCGACAAAGGTACGGAACACTGCCTATTAGTAAGTACCTACATGCCCACCCAAGGTACGGAGCACCTACTAACACGACACGTTGTCAAGCAAGCATTGACAAATGAGCAGGCGGTTTGACGATATATTTTGTGTACCTTACGGGAAGATACCTTGTGCGGGTCCATAGCGGGGAATACAGCGGGGAAACTAAAGTCCTGACGTGACAGGCCGCCCACCTTGCAAGCGAAGGCCCGGGCGCAGGTAGGCATCGGGCATGTACTCCCACAGCGGTGGTACATTTCGAATCAGTGAGTAACGTACTTCGATACCAGGGACCCCTTCACAGTCACCGGGACGGCACGCACAGATCGAATGGAACTTGCTTTCCGGGTTGGATGAGGTTCCTTGTCAAGGAATCTGAGAGAGATGAGTATAAGAAAGCCCCATACAGGATACCTTAGCTTCCTTACGAATAATTCAATTGCCGGGTTGCCATAACGAGACTGACATGCCGGTAAGTTAGGTGCGAAGAAGTCGTCGGTCTATGAAAAATTCATCAAGACATTTGTTTCAAGATACCGTCGCTATTCATCTTGCTTCCTGCATTTGGTAGTGTATGTCAAGAGGGGATCAGTAATTGACTGGTGAAGTAGGGACCTAGGTAGGCAAGATAGCGAGCCATCAATATGATGGCAGGAGAGGGCTGACTGTTCTTTCCGAACTTGATCCGGGCAAGCCATCATACCTACTACGTAGGCATGTATTCAACCTTCAGCCGACCTGCCTGTTGTTTTCGACCTGTACTGTGTAGTCAGGTCTGCATTTTGCCAGCTCGTGGTTTGAGACGTCGGCAAAGGCTAGTCTGGACAGCGTTGGATCATTACTTAACAGTAGATTTCCAGAAGCTACTAAGCTGCGTGATCAATACCTAGGTACGGAGTACTTGAGGCAGACTTTCTCGGCTGTTGTCCATACTCGGACTGTAGTGCAACTTTGAAGCAGTCCAATTACACCGTAATACCTTCCTTCAGGGACAAGATAGATGCACGCAAACCGTATGCATTCGGGATGCAACCAATGAACCGCTCAAGAAGACGCATGCAAGGCAAGTCCTGGCACTCCTTCCACATCAGCAAGCGTTTCATTCGGTCTGCACTTGCTTACACTTACCCTAGCTAACATGTCTGACCTGCTGGGCATGCTGCATAGAAAAGCAGCATCGCATTGGTAGACGGTCAGACTGTGTCTTGTGAGGCAAACCACTCATCGTCGACGACCCGGGCTTGCTTCCAAAAACCTGCTTAATCTTGGCGTCAAGCGAGGCCCTCTACCCGCCAGGCCTGCCTGCAGCTGGATACGCAGTTGGACCAGTAGGACCAGTAGGACCCAACGGAGCGCATTTCATCTTTCACATCTGACTTAACCAAGCAACTGCAAGTAAGCCCTCATGTACCTTGTCATGTTGACATCCGAGATTGTGTGCATTGCTTCTCGCCTACTCTATGGCTCCAAGCGCGGGTTGCTGCGTCTTTCCAGCTCCACAGCCCGCCAAAGACGGCGTCTGTTTCAAAGCGCATCGTGAGCTGCGATCCGTCGAATGTGACAAGTCACCCCCCAAGAACTACCCTCACTGACACGGTGATTCGTTCCTGCAGATTGAAAATTGCATTCAGGGTCAAACTCAGGGCTCACTTTTGGATCATATTTATCTTTTTGTTCATGAGAAGCAGAATGATATTGCAACTGCCTACCTGAGGCACTCGGCAACCCGCTTCAAAGTTAGAAGATTACCAAGACAGTCGGGATACCATGGAATAGAGAACAGTCCCTTATCCCAGCAAGCAGTCGAGTGTAGACCCGGTATTTCGCATTCCTATTCATACAGGCGGCGTCGGGACAATTACTTCCTTTTGGTAAAGATGCATTTGGCTTTGCCATGCCTACCTACCTTACCTTATCTAGAGTCTTGGGAAAGGCGATGAGGTATCCAGTCTATACCTTCCTACGCTACCTAACTACCTAAGGTAGATAGGTACCTACCTCAGGTACCTAGTAAAGTAGCCATTGGGCAGAACATGAAGGTAGGCACAGCTTCGAGTTGAGCACCTACCTACCTTAAGGTAGGTAAGGTACCTAATACCCACCCATTAACCAACGTTACTGTGACTGTAAGGTGCCTTACCTGCAAACTCCCTCTCTGATAGGTACCCTCAGAGGCATGGTTGCATGGCACAGCAAAATCTCACCACTATCTTAGTGGGGACTAATTGCACTTTGTACCTACCTTAGGTACCTAAGGTAGATATAACTAGGCCCCGCCAAAATGCCCAATCCAGAAAGATGGAACCTCCGCCCTCCCGCGCTCCGTCGTGCCTGGTGTCGTCGGGTCTCGTCCCTAGGGCCGACATTCATTATCGCGCACACCTGCCTGCCTCAACATAGGTCCATAGTAGGCAATCCACCCCATAGGCATAGAGAGCCGAAGGCGAGTACGAGGACTCAAGGACGTTAGCCGCCATCTTACTCGCTTTCGCTCTCAGCGGACGTGTATGACATTTTCGAAAACGTCGAGCGCTTGCACCATACCTCACATCACACACTCGCGCTTCCCTCGTCACGCCGGGGGCCATCCCGGCCCAAGTCAGGAGCCCTCCGCGTCGGCATAACTAGCTCTCAGCTACATACATCCTGTCATCTCAGAATCCCACGCAAACCATGGTCTCGTAGCATCATCGGCAGTCATGGCTTTTCAAACGAATGTATTCCGTGATGGGCAGTGGAGGACAGAGACCGTCGACCTCAACGCTGTCATGAGGGGTTCGACGACGGCCGCTGCGCCTGCCGCCCCACCACTCCCAACGCCGCCGAACTGCGGTCTTCTGACCAGAACTGTCATCGAAAGTCCCATTGCTCGCTGGGTCCTCCCAGCCCTCTTGAGGTCGGCTCATCACAACGACGTGGCTTTTGTAGGGGTGAGTGCCTTTACTTACAACTTCCCGCAAGCTTCTAATGCAGCTAAACTCTTTTTCTCTCCTTTCGACATCGTCGTGATACTAACTAGCCCAGGACCGATACGTAAGCATCAGCGAGTTGCGTAAAGATGGCCAGCTCCAGGAGGTTCTCCGGAAGAACGACTTCGGTTGCCGTATCAGAAATGCATGTGTCATTGGAAACAAGTATGAACGCTTTCGCGCTGCTCCAGATGATGCCGCTATCGACCATATCAAGAGCGAGGACGAGGATGACGACACACACATGGCTGACTTCGCATCTATGCCTGGCTCGACTGGTCATCATGGGCTTTTGCCGCCTCATCTACTTCTCATTATCCTTGAAAGTGGTACTTTCGTTTTCTTGTTCATCAGGAGGAATCTACGAGGCAAGCTTGAGTTCGTCACGTCCTCCTTCCATAACCCAGCGAGGAGAATGGGTCACCACCTCGGCTTCCACGTCGCTGTGGACCCAAGGTCTCGATACATTGCTGTCGCCGATGCCCAGAACAAGTTCCTAGTCTACGAACTTGAATCAATGGAAGCCATGAGCGACCAGTACATGCGCTACAAAGCCGTCACTCCGGTCAAGGCCCATCAGCCTCGCGCTGTCCAGGGTACCATTCTCAAAATGGATTTTTTATACCCTCGACCTGAGGACCGATTCCATGTTATTCTGCTCCTCATAGTGGTCAGGGGCGACAAGTCAAAGATGGTCATCTACGAGTGGGAGCGGGGAGACGATCTTGGCCAAGTTTTTGCTGAGGAGAAGCGTGGCCATCGAATACGCCCCGAACACCACATGCCGCTGCTGGTCATCCCTCTGACTGTGAGGAGTTCCTTTCTTGTGGTGTCAGAGAACGCCTTCGGCATCTGCAAGGACCCTCTTCAAGGACCCCCTGACATAGAGAATCATTACCCTTTCGATCCCAACGATCATCCGACGACTCGGTTCCACCACGGTGCCGGCCCGCCGCTGTGGACAGCATGGGACAGACCTGTACGAAGACGCGGATATTATGATACCAACGACCATATCTACCTCGCCCGCGAAGACGGTGTCATTGTCTACTTCGAATTCAACGTTTCCGACGTTCTCGGCGCCTCCATGAACGTGGGAACCTGCAATTGCAACATCGCCAGCGCCTTCACGACCATGTACGATGCATACTCCGACTTCGCCATCGTCGCTGGGGACTCGGGCCCCGGCATGGTGTTTGAGGTATGTAATGAAGTACATGTATTTAGAGATGCCATCTAATCGCTTGGCGTAGCTCAAACCGAGACAGCGCATAGTCGAGCTCGGCTCCATACCTAACTGGGCTTGCGCAGTTGATTTTACAACCACAGATGCCTTCAAAGTATGGAATCCGGATCCCGGCCATAAAGGGAGGTCGGTCGTTCCTTGGCCAGAACGTACAGTAGATCACATCCGATCTCCAGACAGGGTGTTGTGTGCTTCAGGAAATGAACCCCAGGGCAGCATCACCGAACTACGTTACGGTCTACCTGCCAACATCATCTCGTTCTTCGAAACAGCCCACACGAAAAAGGCGTGGATCTTTCGGATCGCACATGCCGACTGGCCTTTTCAGATGTTGTTGGCCAGCCCTGGTACCACGGACGTTCTGGTTCTTTCTGCCGACCTTGCTCAGGCAGATATCGCAGACCCCGCTGCATTGCAGCTTGATGTCATGTCTCGGACATTGGCGGCATCGCAGGCATCTGACGGAACGATCGTGCAAGTCTCTGAAACTTCCGTAGTTGTCATTGGCACTAGTCAAAGGTGCGTACTCTTGCTTCAATTCAGGGTTACAGGAATCAGAGTAGCATTAATGTCCGTCCCATGGTTCAAAGAGGCTAACATGTTAAGCAGTACCAAGCACTCATTCGCCAACTTCCCCGGTCTCGGAGTGGTTGTTGAACATGCCGCAATTAGGGGTAACTTTGTCTGCATATCGGCCTTTGCAAACTCGCGCTTCCAAATCTGCAGTTTTCAGGTCAATAGCGCTGGCGTGATTCCTGGGGATACCTACGCGGTTGACGGAGATGTGACATGCCTCGCTCTGTGCTGCATTCAAGACCAAGAATATCTCCTCGTAGGTTTATGGCGGCATAATAGCCCTTGGTTGGCTTTATACGCTGCCAATAGGCCGGACGGATTGCCTGTGCTCATACGACTGGACGAAGGTATGTCAATCTGTTGTTCAACAAGCGGCTCATGTATTAACATGGTCATGGACGTTTGTGCAGGCGAAGAAAATGATGACAAACTTCACCCTGGAGATGCGATGGATGTTTCGCCGACTATTGAGCTGATCAACAGTATGGTAGTGGTGACTGAGACGACCAAGAAGACGAGTTTGGCATTGGGGTCTCGCAGTGGTCATCTGCTTACCGTTCAGATCAGTGGTGCCGCCCCATTTCAGCGTTTTATACGGCGAGAGAGGTTGGGCGTGGCCTCGGCGGAGGTACTCCCCATCGATGCCTCCTCTCCATGGGGGCATATCATGGTCTGCTGTAACGATTCGCTGCTGCTTCTGAGAGACTTTGAGAGCAGGCGACCGGGCTGCTTTGCAACGAGGCACCGCGTCTGGGTGACGGACTTCAAGGATCCGTCATCAGCGTCAATACCTGTCATCTCAGCTACCAGCATACCGAATGCCCATGGCAACGGCGACCGAAATTCTCTTGTTCTTCTCTCCGGGGAGCGCGTGTCTTTCGTAGAACTCCACCTGCAAGAAGGACCCGTACCCAGGAGGTTTCCGCTTCCGGGGACGCCCGTCAAAATGCTCTATTCCAAGACACTCCAGTGTCTCGTGGTGGCGGTGCAGGTGGGAGACCAGCCGAACATCATGTTCATCGACGCGGATACAGGAACCGATCTATCCGCGCCATATGATAAAAATGGCAGCCCGACAACATTTATCAATGGCTTGGGGGGAGCTGGTGATAGAATACTTGCAATGTGTGAGTGGTTATACACACAAGATGGTATGACCTTCCACTATCTGATTGTCACAACCAGAGGCGGCCGCCTGTTGCTGGTAAATCCAACAAATGAGGACATCCGTCACTCGGAAACAAACAAGCGAAGGAAAATCCGATTTTCCACGCGATATAAAGTGAGGGAAGCGGCACCCATCTGCTCCGTTGTCGGCGAGAAGGAAGGCATCGTTTACTGCGCTGGCAAGACGCTTCATTGGGAAGTGCTCGACTCGGCCGAGAAGAAACTCGTTCGTAAAAAAAGTAACGAGCTGAACTCGCCAGCCATTTCGCTACAGGTGGTCAACGGCAAAATTTGTGCGCTCACACTGAGCGACTCGTTAGTCGTTATCGACCACAGATCGAACCACCAGAGCGGAGAGATGGAGCTTGTTCACATGGATCAAGTGACGCGGAAATCGAATGATTTCTTCAATGTCGGAGACTGCACAGGTGGAACGCCCGCATGGCCAGTAGCTCTACTTTGCGGTACGAACCGCGATTTTGCAGCCGTCTGGACTCCCTGGCAAGAGAGACACAAGGAGCTTGAAGTTGTCGCCGAAGGTACTCTCACAGCCAGCGTGAGAAAGCTAGGGCGCGGGAATGTGAGGCCCGAGTGGGTGGCGACGGACTACAGCCCACGATACGGCAGCATACCCAGCACGGTGGACGGAGCCGAGCTGCTTGGGGTCTGCCTGGACGGGAGTGTGGTGCATTTCAACCTGCTCAGCCTGCAGGCTTGGCGATTTCTACGACTCGTACAGAACCTGGCAATGAGAAGCAAGATGCTATTTCCATACAGCTACGAGGTGTCGACCCTGGACGATGAGCAATACGAGGCGGAGGCGAAGGAGACGCCCCGGACAATGAAGCACCTAGATGGAGACTTGCTGCAACGGTGCTATGCAAAGGGAGTGCTAGAGAACATCATATCAGAAGACAGCAACGTCGACTTGTTGAGGGAGTATCTGGACGACTTGGATGACGGACAGTGGACGGCAGCTTTCCAAGACTCCAACGACGTTTCGAGGTACTACGAGCTGGCGTACGACATCCTGGAGTACTATATCTCACCAGTCCTGTAAGCATGGCCTGCTTGCACCACCGGTTCATTGAAGGTAGCGATGCTGCTACAGAGGGAAAGGGGAACCAGTGGAGGTTTCGATGGGCGGAGGCAGCGTATTGCTCGGTCTAATTTCATTGCATGATCCGGTCTTATGATTTACAATGGTGCTTTCGAGACTCACTATGACTACGTATATCCAGCTTCCGCAACGGCAGAACATTCCTACTGCACCGTGGCTACCTAGGTAGGCGCTGGGCAACTCGGTTGTATCTGAGGCAATCATGAAATAGCCGGGTGCATACAACCTGCTGTACCACAACATAGGGTTGTGCGACTGTGTCTAAAACCTGTAGATAGTAATAGGCAGTGTGTGGTGTGTCTAGGTGAGACCAGCCGTCGAAACACCCGGGGGTTTCGCCTCGTACTAATTAGTGCATGCAGCGTTCTAATTACCAGTTACCTATCACACCCGGTTTGCAAAAAAAGCCGTACACTTTACACTACCAGTCTTACTACTCCGCTCCAAAACAATTGAAATACTACTAAATAGTAAGTAGATATAGCTTA